>JAQZBX010084286.1:0-13279 GCA_029593785.1 Cabassous unicinctus | reverse complement strand
AAGAGGCAGAAAGGGAACATTTCTTCCTTTTGTCCCTTTTTCCAGGATGAGAAACTTTGCTAGAAGACCTCTTCTCTTTCTCATTAGCCATAAATGGGTTGCATGTCCAACCCTAAACCAATCCCATGACCACAGAAAATGGTACCAAACTGACAAGCTTAGACAAGGAGACTCGTGAGGGACGGGTGGACAGTAACATTAGGCTATGGAAAGTCACACAAAAAGCAACACTTGTGTCTGCCAGAGTATTATGGGCTTTAAAGCCAGAAAACTTGGATGGGCTTTACAACTATGTAAACTAAAGTTCTGAGCCTTAGGTCTTCTTTATCCACCCAAATGTCCTTTGTGACGATTACATAAGTTAATATAAAAATTATACACCCAGCTCCTCAGACGGACACAATATATGACAATGTTCCCTGCCTCCTCCTTTCCTAAAAATATGCAAAATAAATAAACAGGTAAAGCTAAATAATACAAAGTTTGGAAAGTGAATATTCCATATTTTCTGCTATTCCTTTTTAAATTCTGCAAATAATTCCTAACATGATTTTGAGGAATCTAGGAGAATGACAACAATTTAATGGAAAGAATTCAAATCTTGTTTTATAAAATGATTTGCAAAATTTGCATCAACCTTTTTAAAAATGTAAATAAATGCAAAATGTTGAAGAAGATATATATTGTGTCTGATAATCTCTAATTATTTATCTCCATTTGTTCATTTTGTTTCAAGCAAATTTACACAAAATTTATACAGTATGCCAGATGTCAGTCTAGATCCTGGGACAGAGCAAAAATCGAGAAGCAGAATTCCTTGCCTTCTCCAAATATGCCTTTCTAATATTGATAAATATTGATTTCCTTAATAAGTTCCAAACTAATGCCTTATGCTGAAACTCAAGTTTCATAATACTAATTCAGTACCAAGTAGGACTTACCAAACTCTTTAAAAAAAATAAAAAACATCCAAACTCTTCTAGCTGTCTGTTTCATTTTAGTCACTAGATGGCACTCAAAGAAACTATTTCTCTTAAATGGACCTGAGGAAAAAATTCAGGTAAAACAGCAACTCTTCAAAAATGTAAAAGGGACAAGGTCACTGCTCTCTGTTCAATTTCTTTTTTGTTTATTGGTTATTTGGGCAAAGATGAACAGATGTTTTTCATTATCACTTGGCACAGAACATTTTAAAAATGATTTATTTCAAGTCAACTACAAATTTTAAAGTCCTTTTCTTCAAAATAAGTCAGTTTTCTACTGCTTTATCTTATACAACAGCAGTTATTTGTCCTCTCCTTTTCCTGTTCTGATACATGCACTGTTCTGCTTCTTCAGAAACACTTGAGTCATTCCTTTCTCTTGAGAGTTACCAAATGTCATTCCTGCACTCCCTGCTCAACATTCTGCCACAACTTGCTGTCAAAGTGCATCCTGAAAAATTCCCCTCTGTCTTTCTGCCTTCCAGCTATTCTGGAAGTTTCACAACATTTATATCTCCTTTAGGAATTTATACCATGACAAAGTTTGGTGTTTGTTTTTGTGAAAAAGAATCCCTAGATTCAAAGCTGTTTTGGAAAGAAGGGATAAACACACTGGAAAGAGAATTAGTTTTCCTATGAGTCAAATTTCAACTAAAATTTTTTATAATGATTTTGGTTGTTGTTTTCTGTATTCTGTACTAAAACTTGGGGAAACTCCTCTATAAGTCAAGTAGCAACAGACTGAGGAATTACTGAAATTATTTTTGTAGATGTAATTTTGAAATATGTGTTTATTTAATAATTTCTATATGTGAGAGCATGTGTATTTACATGTATATGTGTGAATGTGTACACACAAACACACATATATGTAAAGCCTCTGCTTTATCACCTCCATCCAATGTCACAGCCACTCAGCTCTAGGAACAGAGCTCTTTGTGGTATCTGGCTTCACAGAAATTGAATCAGCATCTTTGATCTATATTTTAACCAGTTGGTTTTCTTTTCTCTTTTATTTTAGGGTTTAAAATATATTTCTTTTTTTTTTTTAATAAAATTTTATTGAAGGATAACATTCATATATGACCCTACCTAAACAATAAGTATACAGTAAAGTTGGGAATTTACCAAACATGCATATCCTGATTTTCTTTTGTAAGGACTATATCCTGAGCCAAAAGTTCACCCTTTTTCTATGGTGTATGAACTGTTATTAAGGATGTTTCTCACAGACAAAACCTTCCTTGAACCTAAATGTTATTCCTCCTGCTCCTTGCAAATGGCCAGCCTCGTATCCCTGAGGTAGAGGAAGGGTTTTCATACCCATTTATTTTACAAACTGAATATGTCCAACATTTTTGTTCCTTTTTATTTATTTATTTATATTACCCATAATATCTCCTGGAGGCTGAGGGATTGGCTTGCACTCAGGTTTTGAACTTGTTGGCTTAATTTTTCCTTTTCCTCTTCCATTTATTAAGAAGGTATTAAAGGATCAGGAAAGTGACTGCAGCACTTCACTGTGGCACACTGTTCAAAAGGGCAGTGTGAAGCTTTTCTGCAGAGCTATAGACAGAGTCCACTGACCTCACGTATGTCTTTTTGAAAGCTGCCCTAGAATTGAGCCCACGTGATTTCCAAATGGAAGCTGGGAAATGTTAGAAGTGTACACTGTACCTTCTCCCGCATCCTCAGTGACGATGGTGAAGGCGGCGGTTTTGTTGGCCACTCCATACACCAGGCCTGGGCCATACGCAGAAATGCTGCCGCTGTTGGGGTAGTTGATGTAGAATCAATTAGGGGGACGAGGTTTCCATGACTACAATCTGAAAATCATAGACAGGATCACATAAGCAAATACTCATTTTTATTCAGAAAATTAAGGGAATCATGAAAACTCAGAGTTTTCTGTATCATTGGTTATCAGCCTTAGCTGTGTCCTGCTGAGTTACAGATTTCTAGGTCCCATCCCAGATTTCTGACTCCTAATATCGAGCGGTGTGCCCGGGAGTTTGCACTTTTCAAAGCAATCTTTAATTCCAGTGTGGGCAATCTGACCCTAGTTTATGGATTGGCACTTAGGAATCACAAGTATGGACTCTTAAACAACTACCTTGGCAAGTGTGAATCTTCATTTCTTTGGCCCTGGGTGGCACCAAGTGCAAATGCCTTTCAGTGTCCAGCACTACGTTGGGAATAGTGGCGTTTGCTCATGAGTGCAGCCTCTGGAGCAGACTTCCTGGGATCATGATTCCTACTCTGGCCCTTAGTCGCTGTGTGGCCTTGGGCATACTACATAATCTTTTGGCTGCCTCAGTCTCTTCATCTGTACAATGGGGATAATAGTAATACCTACTTCCTGGTGTTGTCAAGAGGATTACAAAGATTAATACATGCAGAGACTTTAGAATAGTGTCTGGCACTGAGTAAATGCTCAATAGATGATATTATTCTTTTGATTATTATGCTATCTTATTTATCAGAAATTTAATTATCCTTGTTTAAGATGAGAAACCTGAGGTTCACACAATTACATATTGGTCCAAGGTAACAGGGCCTGTAAATGTTAGAACTGAAATTCTTAACTAGGTTGGATGCTTTCAAAAATATGATGATTAAGAGGCAATGTATTTTATTATCTGAATTCACCTTAAGAAGCTACTTGCATACTTTTAGCGATGGCTGGAAGCATTACTTTCACAGGCAAGGATGTTAATCACTGGATACTCCTGACAAATAATAGTAGCAGTAACATGATGATTTATGAAGCAACTCTTGGGCCACCATTGGTTGAATCCTTATTGGAGCCTGTCACTACACTTAGCAGTTTGCATTCAGTGACTCATTTGATCATTATAATAACTGTGCAAGTCAGATGTTATTTTCCCTATTTATCAGACAGGGACATTGGGGCTAAGAATGGTTAAGCATCTTGCCAAGTTTATATGATTAGTAAGTGGTGAAACAGGTGTTTAAACCCACGACTTTCTGAACCCATAATTTGTGTCTTTAACTGCTTTTGAGGTCCCCCTTGTTTGAAAAGGCTTCCTAGCAGTGACCCAAAGCCCATAGCCCTATAGCCTTTATTGATTGCTTCTGGTTCTCCTTAAGGTGCTACAGAATTTAAAAACTCAGTTTTCTATGTCAATTAACTTTTTGGATATTTGGAAAAAGAAATGAAGTTACCCCATTTCTTGTCACTTCTAGGGCAAACACTCAAGTTCCTTCAATAAACCCAGATGGCCATTTATGTCACTCATTGTTGGCAGCCATTCCTTATATGACCTATTTTAAGAACTTTCAACACCGAAGTCACTCTTCTCTGAATATACCATCAACATTTCAGTCACTCAAACTGTGAAGTCCTCAGCTGCACCAAACTGCCTAAGACAAGGCTAAGCAGGAGGTTGTTTGACTCCTCTAACTGGCCATGGGTGTGTCTAAATACAGAGAAGATTCATTATCATGTTAGTGCTGTGGCTTATTTTCTGTTTTAAAATTATAAAGGAGTTTTTGTTTGTTTTGTTTTTTAACTATTTTTACCTTTGTGGTCTAAGCCTGAGATAAACCAAAAAAAAATTGTTTGAAATTTTTGAGCTAACTTCTCCACAAGGAGTATTTTGTTCAACTTTCAGCTTCTGAACTAGTGAAACAAGTAATTTTAGAAAAGGGGGATGCATTTTCCATTCAAGTGGGCTATTGGTAAACAAAGATTTTTTTTGTTGTTTGGTTGGTAGTTGCATGATAGATAAGAAACTTGTTCCTGCTCTTTACCTGATATCCATTTGTACAGAAAAATGCCTGACTATCCAAACAATATAAATTTAACCATTACAGCTTATATTTTATTCGGTTTCCTTTATTTCTTGAGGACAAGTAAGTTTAATGTCTACATTCCATGGCTTTTGTTTCTACAGAATAAGTGGTTGCTGTTTAGGCAATTTCTTATTTGTATTGCAGAGTGGTTATAGCTCAGTGGTTGAGAGCCTGCTTAAGCATGTACGAGGTCCTGGGTTCAATCCCCAGTACCTCCTAAAAAAAATAAAATAAAATAAAATTGTATTTTCTATCATAGAAAGGAAAACCTTTTTATAGACATAATAACGTAGTCTTCCTTTCGCTATTTTTAAATCATCTGGAATTGACTCAAGCTGCTTCAGAAATTGTCATACTATTAATCAAGAAATATTTCATAGCTAAACACAAATGAAGCCATCTTTGGAAATTAGTGAGATATTGAGGAAAACAAAAAGAAAACACTTTGATTCTGAGATCTTTCAGGCTCTTAATAACCCATTACAAGGAAATCAAGAGGGTTGGATGCAGGGAACCAAACTGCCCTGGTTACCTTTCCTTGAGGATTTCCACCAAATGATCAAGGAAAAAAATTTGTTTGGAAGTATGAGCAGTGAAAAAAAATACATTCTTTACCTATTTAATTTTTAAATACACACTCATTTTTGTCTCCATGCCTTATCTAGACCAACTTCAAAATAGCACTAAATAATAAACTCTGAACCACTAATGTAAAATCTCCAGAGTTTCTAGAACTTGATTTGAGAATTAAGGATCTGTAGCCCAGATTCTGGCAATAATCTGTTTGTTTGAATTTAGTTTATTTAAGTTTGTTTAAAAATTATTTTTAAATGAGAAACTCCAGGTCCTTGGTCATTTTCTAACCTGCTGATAGGACTTTTGAGTTACCATTCCAGCATCTAGTCCTTCAAATTTTTTTTTTTGCCAACAGTACCCAGGATTTTCATTTGAGAAATTCAATCCATTTCTAATTTGCATCTTTGATCCAGAACACCAGTAAGGGGCCCTGACTGGCTTATGTTGATCAACATTTCCTAGCACCAACTCATCCCTCCACACAGAAGCCTCCTTAAGTTGGGGTTTTCTCTCAAATTACTCAACTTCTTTGAGTATCACTTTCTCATCAGCAGAGGGATGTTACTATTACCTACCTCATTAGGTCTTTGTGATGATTAAATCCAATCACATTTGTAAAGCACATCTTATGTCCAAATACTCAACAACAATTAATCCTGTTTTCTTTTCTTTTCCTCTTCTCCTCCTACAAACTTCTGGAAACTGATGAGTCAGTCCAATACTCCATCTATCCAGGGAGCTTTCAGAGAAGGGCGTGGTGTAGAAAAAGGGTTGAGGTCATGATTAAAAAGGACAGAATTCCCACTGACTCCCCTTAGGCGTGACTACCTTGGTGCCTTTTTCCAGAAGTCTCTAGTTGTCAGCCAGGTTGATGTATGTCGGGTAGAAAAACTGAAAGTTCTTCAAGGGAAGCAGTAAAACAAGTGGCTAGACAAGATTTTTCTAGGAAACATACTCCAGAAGAGCAATATTTAAACTCCACTGGATATTTTGTTTTCCTACACAGAGCTTACGCAAGATGGTAAATACTGGGTGAAGATATTTGATGATGATGCTTGTTTTAGATGAGAAAAACTTTAGAAAGCTGCAAAGTAAAAAAGACACCCAATATAAAATATTTTAAAAAGTTCCATTTAACTGTGAGGTAATTTTTTCATTTGGCTATACAATTTTGGAACGGGGAGTGATGACCTCGTTCAAACTTTTATTTGATAGATGAGGGAACTGATGTGGGTGCTGAGTGCCTTGCTCAAGCCCACAACCAGTAAAAGGCAGAGCCAGGTCTGCTGACTCACAGTCTGGTGTTCTTTAAATAGATTGCTCTGCATCCCAGCAATGTTTGACAGACCCCATTTTACTTTCCATTACAAACCAAGTCTAACAAACATAGCACGTTTTCCCAAAGGTAGCATGAGAGTCATCTGTGAGTCAGCATCAGGTATCAGGGATCCATTTCCCTCTTAAGGCACAGGGTAAGAATGAGTGATGAAACAGGGCATAGCCAGTTTCTACTCCAGGGCTTCACGACCTCAGCACTCTCAGCATTTTGGCTGGATAATTCTTTGTTGGGCAGGGGGCAGGTAAGGGACGGGAGGCTGTCCTGGACATTGTAGAATGGTTAGCAGCATCCCTGGCCTCTGCCAATCAGATGTTAGTAGCACCCTCCTCTCCCCATTGTGACAACCAAAATGACCAGATACTGCCAGATGTACCCTGGAGGATAACATCATCCCCATTGGGAACCGCTGCTCAAAAGGAAAGGCTTGTTCCATGGGACACTCCTTCTGCCATTTTCTCCCACAGTGCGGTCCAGAATTTGGGTCCTACTATAGGAGGGGACAGAATAGGACCTAAGATATGAAGCATGCTTGAGATTTGGAGTAGGTTTTCTTCAAGTAAAATTTGTTAATTGTCGGGCTTTAAATGATCACGTTTTCATTTCACTCCAGTTATGTTCAGTTTCTGTCAGGAAGAACTTTTGATGATCCCTCTGAAGGGTGTATCAGTGAGTGGAAGGCAATGAAAGGAGTGAAGGCAGACTAAAAACTTATTTTCACTGTTGTATTTTGTTTCAATTCCTAAGTACATTGAGGAAAGCAGACAGTCTTGCTTTACTTGGTAGTCTTTTAGGTTGAGAGCAAAGAAGAAATCTAAAAGTGTCTGGTAACTTATTTCTACCTCAGCAATGAAAAAGTATGCATCAAATGAGAATAGACTTTTAAAAATGGGAATATAACCCCAATGATGTAAGGGAATGACAATAGGAAATGCATGGAAGCAAAAGACTAATACCTGTATACTCAGACTACATACCCGTCCAATACCTGGGAATTCCTTTTCCTTGGCTGCCCTCACAGAGGGAGCACACAATGTTTTCAATCCTGAGAGTCCCTGCCAAGCGCCGAATATGCCAGGGGTGCTGTTGGGGCACGGTTCTACGGCAGAATCAGGGATAAAGGGAAGAAAAGAAGGATATCACTAGGATGTAGAAATAGGGAAAAGAGAAACATGAGAGAAAAGGGGAGAAAAATACACACGAGAAGGAGGTAGATATGTACACAACTTGCCAAAGATTTTATTTTTTAAATTAAATTTTCTCAGCATGTATTATTTTTGTGAAGCATAATTAAAATGTTTCTCTTTTAGAAAATTTGCATGAAAACACCAGTTGTGCTTCTGTAGTTCAGAATATTTAACTATGTCAAATTTGCATTATTAAATCTAATACAACAAGAAATAATACCAAGTACTGTATCAATCCTACATAATCAGTCCTTCTGAATATTGTCACGTTCCTGCTGTTATTCCAAGCTGTCCTTGGAGATAGCCGCAGCCCAGCAATATACAAAAGATTTCCTTTCTGCCTTCATAATTGTCTAGGACAGCACATTCTTACATTTCATTTTTAATCATCTAGAGCATTTCAGATACTCCAGAGAATGCCTTCAATAGTACAATAAGTGAGATCCAAGATTTCTAAGAGCCTTATGTTTCTTTCTTCTCTCAGTTGATAACATGCTGTTTCTGCCTTGTATTGGATACCAGATGTGGAGCAGATAGCATAAGGAGAGGAAAATAAGAAGCCTATTCATGGGAAAGCCAGATTCATATGAGAGTGAAAATAATTTCCCCAAACCAAGAAGCCTCTTTCTTAAAAAAAAAAAAAAAAGAGTACCAATTCATTTTGAGTGCTGAGATAAGGCAATTTAGAATGATTTCCACCTTGGCCTAGAAATCTTAAGTAGAAACAGCATTAATAGAAAAGTATTGAATGACAACCCTTGATAAAGAGAGAGGAGCAGAGAGATACAGAGGAGAAAAATATTTTCCACCTCACATAATTCTCCAGAATTATAAATCTGATTATGAACATGCTACCACATTTAGAGAGTGGCAAAATTAGTGATTATTTGTATTATTATTAGTTGGATTATTTTTAAAGAAATAGTATACAAAATTATACCATAAGTATTTATAAGGGAAAAATTACCTCAGTGGTTCCCAAACCTGTCTGACAACTAAAATCACTTTGATCCTCACCTATAGCTCCAAATTCAATAATTCTGGGATAAGTTTTGGAATGCTATAATTTTAAAAGTCTCTCTAGGTGATTCTGATGCTTTGTTAGGTTTAGAAATCACTGGAAAGCTCAATTTAAGACAGAGTCTTAAAAATGTTCATGTATTATATTAGCACTATATTCAGAATGACCAAACTTCTAAATGTGCCCATTTCATCCACAGCAAAGATTTAGGTGTTCTTGGTTTTGGTACATTTGACTTTTCAGGATCATATAGCTCTTTGTTGATCTAATGAAAACTGTGGACTTTCACTCTAGAAAAATACACATACACAGTCAGGTAAACATTTTACATTTAAACATTTGAGGATGTTCATGGATTGCTGAAATCCATCTATGGGAAGAACCCCTTTGAATGATTGCCCCTGTGGTTTGTGAAAGTTCATATTTCAACAGCTTCCCCTCAAGATTCAGCACTTAGAGATATCTTAAGTGATTTTTTTGAAGGGAAGGTAATTAACAGACCAAGTATTAGAAACCATCTGGAAAGCCATAGGCAGTAATCCAGGTTCCTTCATTAGCCTGTTAAGTGGGCTCTCTACATCTGGTCTTGCTCCCTTCCAGAACTTGTTGCCCTCATTCTTCACACATCAGCTAGAATAATATTTCCAAAGCAATCTCTGACTACATCCTGCCCATGAATAAACCCTTCAAGGTCGCCCTGTTGCCCTAAGGATAATACCCGAGTTACTTAGCATTCAAAGTCATCCAGTTCAGGGCTTCAGCTTTTCACTAACTTCCATTGTTATCATTGACCTGCACTGATATCATTGACCTGCATCACCTAGGAAGCTTTTAAATATAAGGACACAGTCACCATCCCTTGATCAATTACATTTCCTCTGGGGCAGGAGGAAGGGGATCAGAAAGGAGCTCTAGCAGTTCTGTTTTGTTATTTTAACTCATCAGTTACACAGTGAGAGTTGGGAACTCTACTCTATCAAGCACTGAACTACTTGCAGTTCCCAGAACCAGTCTCTTATATCTGGCCTCTGGGTTTTATGTGTGTTCCTCCCCCTGCTTATAACACTTTTCTCTTTCTGCTCCTTTACTAAGCTAACCCTACATGTCCTTAGTTTTGAAATCAAAATCCCTCCTTCTTCAGAGATGAATTAGTTTTCCCTAATGTGTGCCTTAAGCTAATTTCTGATTATCTGTAGTCTGGAGTCTAAGCACTTTAAAGCAGTAGTTGTTTTTGTTTTGTTTTGTTTTGTTTTGTTTTCAGTTCTATAGTCAGGACCTGGCACTAAACCTAGCCCATTAAGAAGCCACTTCATAAGTATATGCTGAATAAAAAGTGATTTTGGTTAATGTTTTCAAACCCACCAGAATTTAATGGTGAGTCCTTTACTTGGAAGGGCATGCAAGCAGCAACATGGAAATTTGAAAAGCGTACATGGGAATTTTTCTGTTCCCCTATACCTATCTTAGACGGCAGTAGATGAACGGGGGGAGGACATGGTAAATAAGTCTTCTTTTGGTATTTAACCTCTTCCTTTTTTTTAATTATCTTTCTGAGACTTAGAAGAGCTGATGATTTCTTCCTAGCATCCAAAGGAAGTTAGAAATACTGTAGTGTGTTATCCAATAAATATTTGTTAAGGGACTGAATAAGTGAATGGGTTTTATCTTAGTGTGTTTTAAAGTGTATATTCTAAACTCTATTTGGTCTGAAGTTTCTCTAAGAACACAACCTTATATTTGCTAGGGTAGATAATTTTGTACTAATATCATTTTGGGCAATTTTGTCTTGGGAAAGATAATAATGTAGGACTTTTATTGAGCTGAAGACTTGAAGTGTATCAACTAGTTTATTCCTCACAACTCTAAAAAGCAGTTTCCATGCTTGTCCTCATTTTATAGATGAGGAAACTTAGGCACAGAGAGGTTGCATTCCCAAAGTTACATAGCTATTAAATTGAAGAGCCAGAATTCAAACTCTGACAGCCTAGCTCATGCATTTAAACACTATCCTAGATTGCCTTTCAAAATAGTAGTAAGGGTACAACATTACCTATTTTTTGAAATATATATTTAATCAGAATCCATACCGGTGATTGGATTTCAAACTTATGAAGATAACAAACTTTTCTCCTCTGAGACTTGGCTAAGTAAAGTGTTGGCTAATGGTTTTCAAGAAGTAATTTTCCAAAATGGATCTTTTTTATAGGCTCTAAAAACTATAAATAAAAGCCTCAGGGGCCTTATTATTAAATTTTGGTTACAAACAAAACCTAGTTCATTTTCTGTGTTGTCTTTAAGTTTTACATGAACTACCTTTTCATCAGATTTAAAATTTTCTTTTTGCCTTTCATATTCTATACTTTTAATATAAAAATGTGAACCCAACCAATTTTTTGTTCCTTCCAAATGAGATGAGACAGGCCACTTGGGGAAAACTTTATCTCTGAAATATTTTCTAGCAGTTTGTGAACTTTCCATGAAAATGTTTCTGAATAGTCATATTCCCAACCTTGTAATCCAACTGGAGACCTAAGAGATATTTAATGGAAGCAAAACTAGAGAATGGGTATCTTTGTATAGATATTGCTTAATTTATTTACATATCTGAATTAATCCCTGGCTATCACTGTAAACCTACAAGAACACAGAAAACGAAAATGAAATTAATAATGTCATTTCAACTTAAGAATAATTCATGAACTCATAGCTTATATGATTAAGATATGGAAGAGTAAACTTCCACATTTCCATCATTTAATTAAAAACATTAAGCTTTTATTCCAGAATGTAGACTTTTGTTTTCAATAGAATATCTATCTTCTGTGATTTTTTTCTTATCTACAGTTCTTTTAAATCAATGTTTCCTCAAACCATATTTATGAAACAAAAATGCACCTCTGATAAACATTTGGCACTTGAGCCACTCCCTGAAATTGTATTTCTTTCTTGGGTTTTCCATTTTTCTTTCTGAATGGTGTTGGGCAAACTCTGGCTGCCCACAGGCACACGATTTTCACACTCGTCCCTTTTGGAAGATAGTTCAACAGTATAAACCACAACACCCCCACCTGGTCTCATCAGGAGGAATTGTTCTCTCCAGTTGGGTGATTACAGTGTGCCTTTGGTAAGACAGTGCTGAAAAATGGCTCATAACGCTTCCATTTTTTCCTTGGGCTGCAATATACTGTTGGTCATAAAACCAATGAGTTCTGCCAAAAACAAAATTGCAAATTGAGACTGTACAGGAATTGCCATCTAATCTGCCACTGTTTATAGTTGCCACCATCAGTTTTAGTCTATAACTAAGGCTGAGACTCTTGTTTAAGCTTCTGACAGGCTGAATATGTATTTACTTGGTAATTACGCTGTGGCCATGTGGTATTTTTAGCGAAGGCACACTGTTTGCTAAATAGAGATATCTGAAATTGTATAACATCTGACACCCCAAAGATCTATAGAATCTTTTCAAGGTTCTTCTTTAAGAGAGTCATTAGCATTACTTACAAAGAATTTGAGGTTGAACGTTAACATTTATGCGCACTTTATAATTTAGAGTGTTTACCTCCTATCCATCTAATTATTTGAGTTTCACTCTACTGCTGTGAAGTAAGCACAAATATTTCAGTGCCCAAAGTCAGGCAGAAAGAAAGCTCCAACTTGAACCCACAAAGCTGGACTCCAAGTGCCAAATTAGAATATGCCTAGGCCAAGTTGTTTATCCTTAGTCTTCAAAGCTCAGAAATGTACAATGTCCTAAGGCCATTCTAGAATTGAAGATTGGTAAAGTTAAGTCTGGAAACCAATTTGGGATCTGCTGGCAGGGAGCTATGAAAAAAGATTAAAACTTTTTGTTTATCATTGTGTTAGTCAGCCAAAGGGGTACCAATGTAAGTACCAGAAATCTGTTGGCTTTTATAAAGGGTACTTATTTGGGGTAAAAGTTTACAGTCCCAAGGCCGTGGAAAGTCCAACTCAAGGTACCATAAGAGGTACTTTCTCATCAAAGCCAACTGCCACATGTTGAAGAAAGATTGTGGGCCGTCTCTGCTGGGTTTCATTCTTCCCTCTGAGAATCCTATATCAGCCCTGGCTCACTTTCCAAGATCAGCTGTAAGCTATCAGGCAAACCATCCATCTCTTCCTGGCGCTTTAGCTATTTGAGCCTTTTCCCTTCTGCCACATGGCAGGATCAAAATGACAAAGCTCTCTCCTCTGTGTGTCTTCTCGTGTCTCTTCAGTGACTGTCCATTTATATCGGACCCCAGCAAGAGGGCACGCCCCAACCTGAGTTATGCGTTACTGACATAGCCCAATCAGAAGCCCTAAATTGATTTTATCAAGTAAACTTAATCAGAGGCCC
>JAQZBX010084285.1:0-13278 GCA_029593785.1 Cabassous unicinctus | reverse complement strand
GGACCAAGTATCACTGGCAGACAGCCCCAGAATGCTAGTCTTTTTGAAGAAAGCATAACCTTGATGAGGCCTTGATTTGGACATTTTTCCTGGCCCCAAACTGTGAGCTAATAAATCCCCATTGTTTAA
This sequence comes from Cabassous unicinctus, assembly GCA_029593785.1. Taxonomy (NCBI): domain Eukaryota; kingdom Metazoa; phylum Chordata; class Mammalia; order Cingulata; family Chlamyphoridae; genus Cabassous; species Cabassous unicinctus. The sequence goes on along the minus strand of JAQZBX010084285.1, from coordinate 13,149 downwards.
CCTGACCCATTTCATGGTATTTGCTTGAACAGCCAAAGAAACTCAAGCAAGCACTGAAAGATTCATCAGTTTCAGGAATCAGAGTAGGAAGAGCTGCTCAGCTTCTAAGCCCAGCCCAGGCCTGCTGCACTCAAGCAGCAAAGCTCTGCCCACACAGTCTCCTTCAATCTGCTCATACCTCATTTCTTCTCCCAAGCAGAGATCAGTCTAAGCAGCTCATAGGTCAAGGAAAAGTATCCCTGGATAGTCCAGCCAAGTCCCTGTTTCCTGCCAGTCTCTTGGCTCAGGTTTGAGTTTGCTAAATAAAGAATTTCAGGGCCCTCATTCTGCAACTGGATTTTACAGGTTAGAAACAGGGTGGTCTTTTCCTCATTTGTTTATTCTTATTTTAATTAGAACCCAAATTTCTAGTATACATGCTCCAATTTATTGAACAAAGAACAACTAGTTACTAAAAAGGGTAATTAAATTACTCTTTAACCAGTTGTAGAACTTTTTTGAACTGCTTAAGGGACAATTGTTTGAGAGAATGAATGAAAACAAGCCACACTCAGGATCATTAGTGCAGACACAGGTATTTTGTTCAAAGTGTTTTACTAATAGATTATAACGATGTGAAAATTTTTAGGAGGGAAGAAGAAAAGAGAATTACAAGAAGGAAGAAATGGAAGCACACCAAACCCAAAGAAATGGGTCAGCAGAGAATCAGGTGGAAGCCCAGTGTGTTGAAAATAAGTGTTCTGAATGGAAACTTCCCCAGTGCACTGGCTCACACACTCTGGTTTTCACAGGATGTCCCCCTCTTTTGCCTTCTCGAATGGAGAGAAATCAGGATTGTCTGTGGTCACAGGTTTGTTAGCACTGAAAGCACATCTCTGCTCTTGGACCCCCTCCTCGGCAGGCATTTTCAGGAGCCCAGTGTGGTGTTACTCTGTCAGAAGTGAATCTGTTTTTCCAGAGAATGGGTTTGTTTTCATTCATTCATTCCAGAGCCTGGCAGTAGTCCAGGCACCGTGGGACGCCCCAGAGACACTGCCCTCCTGAGCTTTATGGTCGAGTAAGATATTTGGTTCTTTCCCCTTCATTTCCAAGCTCTTGGGCGCTAAAAGGCTGTACCCTCAGCCTACTCTAGCCCGTGCGTGGGACCGAATATGTTTGGGGAAGGAAAGCTGAATCAATGAAGTCAGACTATTAGGTCGAGCTCCAATGGCTACTCGCTGGTGCCGGCGCGGGTGCGTTTGAATTGTTATTATTTACGTGGAAAAAGTTTAAGTTAAAAAAACAAAGTGGAAAACAACTTTAACTATCAGTACTGGGATTCGAGCTCCGCGGGAGTACGCGGGAACACATCACACACACACACACACACACACACACACACACACACCACTCACGCAGACATTCCTTCTTCCACGCTCCAGCTCGCTCTTTTTCCTCCTACTTCCCTTTACTTCCTCTCCCAGATCAAGCGTTAATCTGCGAATCTCTGACCGCAAAAGAGAGTGAGATTGGAGGGAAAAAAAAAGGTGGGTGAGGGGGATCCCGAAGTAGCAGAGCGAGGGAGGAGGAGGAGGAGAAAGGCGGGGAGGAGGAGGAGGAGCTCGGCGAACCAGAGTCAGAGGGCCTGGTGGCTCCGGCGAGTGTGCAGCCGTGGGGGAAGCCGGCGCTCCAAGCTGGGAACCCGTCCCCTTGCCCACCCGCCTGGCGTCCTCGGCGCCCGCCGCCTCGCCGGCCCACACCCAGGGTCCTGCTTCACCCGGAGCTGCGACCGCCGCTCCGTAGCGCTCCAGCCAGGGGCGCCGCTCGGGGAAAGCCGGCCGCGCCTCCACACAGGTCCTCAGCGCCCGCGCCGGGATGCCGTTCTACAGGCGCACCGTGGTGCCCCAGCGCCTGTGCCCGCGCAACCCGCCGCAGCCACTGGCTGAGCTCTGCGACGTGAGCCACCTGGCCGCTCTCAGTCTGCTCCGGCAACTCGCCGACCTCTGTGGCCACTCGCTGGCTCTGCTCGAGGACCTCGAGGGGCACCTGCTGGCCCTGGGGCGCCGCACCGACAACCTGTGCCGGCGCACCATGCGCCTCCGCCGCCGCCTTCCCTGTCGCCTGCTGGGCCCGGAGGACGACGAGGAAGAGCTAGGTAAACTGCTCGCGGCCCCGCGTCTACCCCGCCTCTGGGGGCGCCAGTAGGCGCCCGACTCTGCGCCCTCCCACTCCCCGCCCCTCTTCTCCCCTCTGGAGTAAGGGGATCCTGTTTCCCCGACTCCCACCCGCCGCTCTACCGCTGGAACTTCCTGCTCCTGAACCCAGCGGCGCCGTCCAGAACGGCCATGTGCTCTCGGGGCACCTGGCCCTGGGGTGGTCGGCCACCCCCACTGGGGTTCTGGGGGAGGGGGCCCTGGAGTCGCGCGGAGTCCCTGGGAGTTGCTGGGTCCGGGGCGGCTTCGGGGCCGCCCCCAAGCCCGAGGCGCTCCCATCCTCACCGAGTCAGGAACCAAAAGGCCGCGTCGCCGGCGTCTTTGCTCTGGTCTAGGAGCTCCGCCACTTCGGAAAGTGCGACCAAGCCGCCGGCCTCCTACGCGGCCGCAGGAGCCTGGCGGCGGCGCCTACTAACTTTAAAGCCCTGCAACTTCGCGTTGGAACGCGAACGCGGCTCGCCCTCGGAGAGAAGTCTGAGCGCCCGCCGGCTTCTTCGGGAAGTTCAGAGCCGCTGTGCTGGCAGTGGAGGGAGGTGGGGACTGTCCTGGGTTTCGCTGATGCTCGACCACTTGGGATCGGCTGCCCAGATTTGCTTGAGAGACCATCATAAGGAACCGCCATCAATTTCTTGAAGTGCATTCACCTTAGGAATCAGCCGTGCCTAGGAAACGCCAGGTGCCAGCGGTGCCCTCTCTGAGCATGCACGACCTGTGACAGGGTATGCGGGCATCGCAAGCCCTTGTTCTTTTACTGCTTTGGGTCCCAACACTTTGAATGGGAGATCCTTTTTCCGTGAAAATGCAGTATCCGCTTTAGAGTGTGGGGCTTGTGCAAGGGGACTGAATATACTGGAAAGGCTGACCACGGTTGGGCATGCCAGGTATCAGGGCCAACTGGCGCGTCCAGAAAGTTAGGGGAGAGAAGCAGCAGTGCAGCCAGAAAGCTTCAGATGGAGATGAAAGATGGCTACTGGTTGACTTTTGAGTGCAAACCTTAGGGTAGTCTTCTGCAGCCCAAGGAAAGAACTGCCCAGTTCAGCCCTTCTCCATTGCAGACACCACCCCACCTCCATCTAGTAGAACAGGAGTCCGCAGCATCCCCTGTCATAAAGGGTTCTGACTTCTGAGGTAGAGAGTGGAGGTCACTGGTGGAGAAAAATGAACTGGATGCGGTAGGAAAAGGAAGATGGAAGGAACAGATGATGGCCAGATGGAATGTAGACATGAGCCCAGAAGCCCTGCATGGGACCAGGAAAGCTGAGGCCTTAGGTCTGGCTAGTTCTCAGTTAACAAAGGGCTTTGTTGATTTTTTTTCCCCTAGGAGCTCACTGACCACCAGGATTAGCCTAGGAGCAATTTGATAAGTCAGCCTTGGGGCTAGTTCCCAGAGCCCCCACTTACAGCGAGCCACCCACTGAGTTCAGCAGGATAAATTAAGGACAGGGAGTAGGCTCTGTGTTTCCGACTTATACTTTTCTGTCCACCGAATCTGCAAGCCCTTTCCAGGTGAGGGAAGGCATGTCTCCACCCAGTTGCCTTGGGACCTAACCCTTTTGGACCATCTGCTGTGTTAGACTAGGTGACTTTTTGCAGTGGCCTTTTAAAGGAAGGGGGCAATTCTTAAGATAAATGAAATCGATTTGGCTTCGGAGAATTGCCTTCTTTAAAATTTGCAAGAGCTAGGAGAGGGACCGTCTCTCATCTTGGTGTGGCCACTGGCCTTTGGTATGCACAGATAGCTCTGCTCAGAGACACCGAGGGGACTGCCGCTGAAATGGAATACAATTCCCTTCTGTAAGTTGGCCAAAAGGTCTGGCTTTCCGTTTTCTGGTCTACTGCCCTACCCTATTCTCCCCTTGCACTTCCCTGTGCACACTTTTCTCCTCAGGAGCTTTGATTGCCTAGCACTTAAATTAGGCCTTCTCAGCAATGGTCTGAGCATAAGTGCCAAATGCAGAGAGAGTTGGGGAGAATAATCAGTGCACCATCTGGCCACCCCCTTATCACTCAGGCATAAGCTTCAACAAGGTGTTCGGCAGGCTGTGTTTGTTCTATATATTTTGACCTCAAATAAATCTCCTTTTTTTTTTTTTTACCAGTTGTCAGGTCTTGCCCTTTATTCTTCCCTGTGCCTTTTCCTCCTGGTGCTCCTGCTCCCTTACTGAACAGTTTGTGGGTGGTCAGCATTTTATCCTACATTTCTTTAATTGGGCTGGACTTCCCCCAAATTCTTCCTCTAGCTATTTCTCTCAACCACGGGGTCAGGAGCGACCCGGTGAAGAGGAAGGAAGGTTTAGAAGCCACATGGCCAGAGTGAGTGACACTGACAGGTCAGCAGCTTGTAGGCTCCCTGCAGGGACAGCCTGACTGAGGAGTGGGAGTCAAACTGGCCCATACTTTCCTGGCTTGCAGAGACCAGACTGCAGGCTGAGCTGGGGCCCTCAGGGGGCAACAGGGGGAGGACAGGGTGAGGGGAGGGAAAGAGATAGAGGAAGAGAAAATTGAGGCTAAAGGAGTCCAAGGTGCTCAGCTACACAATCAGGGTCACCCCCTCCCACCATCTCCAAGGTAACGAGAGGGGTCTGGGCTGGGCTGGTTGCCTGGCAACACCCTCTCCCCACTGAAGGCTGTTCTTTTGTGACTTGAACCCCTTTGAGACTGCCCTAGGAGCTCTGGTATGGGGTGGGGGATGGGTATTGGAAGAGGGAGAAGGCACACAACAGGATTGCTCCAGTGGCCCAGATCACCTCCTCTCTGGTTGTGGATCAGTGCCACATCCTTGGCATGGCCCTGTCTATAAATTGGGCTCCCCTCCCAATCTGGCTTTGAATTTGACCTGTTTTATTGCAGCTGGGGCCTGTACTCTTGGGCTATTCAGCTACAGAGTGGTATGGTCAAAGCCAGTGGGAAATAGTTCCATGCTTGCCATCATATGCTGAGTAAATCCAAATTTCCAACTCCTCACTCAGAGATCTATTTAATGTTTGTAGGTGTTTCTATGATAATGGTGAAAGCAATCAGGCCACCAGCCTAGGGGTATAATATCTCATTGCCAGCAAGGAAGTCACTGAAGCACTGGATGACTACTGGTATGTTTAATAATGCTGGAAAGCTCTCGTGTTACACTAGCCAATGAACTTGCTGCAAGAAGGATGCTCTGTACCTCCTTGCAATTACTTTGGCTTGAGTACAGCCGGTTGAGTGGATGGTGGAAACTCCCTCTTCATCTTAATATGAAATTCCTGCCTCTTGATTTTCCAACTTTTTGGCAACCCTGGCTCCAAATCAGAAAGAACAGCTGGTTTATTTATGTTTAAATCATAATTCCAGTGTGAGGGGAGACTGATGTAAATCTATATGAAGATGAAAAAAATGAAAACAGCGCCTTTAGACTGCAACCAGTTTGCCATTATATGAAGTGTCATAGACCCTGAATTTGACCAGCATGGCTACTGAGAAGGGGATATGGCCTGTTTGAGTTGGATGGACTGGGATAGGGGATCTTTGGGGACTTGAAACGGGCACTCTGGCAGGGCTCACTTTGCCTCTGTCCTACCTGTCATCCCCAGAGGCCCTTGGGATAGTGGGCTGACAGAGTGGGGAGGGGGAGCAAGCTTATTTTCTTTTTAAATACCATGAAATTCCTGGTCTGCTTCATGGTATTTCCATGTGTTGAAAACATCTTCCTTGGAAATTTGGATACCAAAATGCCCACTAGATTGTCCTCCACTTTGGAAACAAGACATTTAATCTTCTCCTTTTTTTTAGACACATGAACAGCTAAAGCCATAAAAGCATCAAGATGATGGAACAGTAGAGTGATAGGAGAAGATTCAAGTTCTAGCTCTCAGACTCAATTTTGCTCTTTATGAAGTTGGGTAGGTGTCAGTAGGAGAGTGGCACATTTACATTATCTGTCTCTGTACCTCTCTGACTTGAGTGGAGTCAGTTTAGAACAGGTGACACCAAAAAGTTAGCCATTAACTATTGTGGGCAGCATATCACCTGACACCCGAGGCCCAGAAAGAGGAAGGGATTTGTCTAAAGGCACCCATTTGGATCAAGACTTTTAGTGGCCCTGAAAGAGATAGGTGTCTCCCCATCTGTAATGGCAAATAAACGCGGGACTAGACATTAAGTAAAAGGGTACTTTAAAAAATGGCTCAAAGTTCACATGTAGGTTGAAATTAAAATGGCTTCTTACTAGATTCTTTCTTTAATGCCCTCTCTCTTTTTTTGTACTCTTGCTGTTAGTGCTCTAAGCATGGACTTAATCTGCCTGTTGGGGACTGTGGCCCTAGCCAGGTCATATAGCAGGTCAGTGGCAGGAGACCTAGAACTAAAAGCCAGGCCCTCTGACTTCCAGGCCAGGGCTCGGCCCTCTGCAGTGACACTAAGTTCAAAGTCAGTTGTTCATTAAAAGCCACTTCCCTGGTGTTTTCTCTACCTAGAACTTGTACAGAATGAAGAATGGCTCCTGCTACCTTTGGGAACTGAGAGATGCTCTAAAGAACAGGCCTCCTATGGTTACTGCAGTTGGGACTTGTGTGTGTGTGTGGGGGAGCTAGAGATAGAGAGGAGGAAGGAAGGTCAACCTTGCATTGTATACAGAATAGGTGGAAGGCAACAGGCTTCCTTGTTAAAACAAAACATAGTCTCCTTTAAGATTTGAGTGGGAAACAGCTCAGACCAAGAATCTTCAGGTGAGAAGGGTGACTAGGTCCCTAGGGGACCCTGTCCTCTGAAGGTCACCTTCCCATTGGGGTCTTTCACTCATAAACAAACCTTCTGTCATCTTTGCACCTGCTATTCTCCCTTAAAGCTTTCAACACCGTTGTGGACATTACTTTTCACACACCCACATCTTGATTCTTTTTCCATTATGATAGCAGAGACTGGTTGGCATTGCAAAAGGAACTTTTATTAAAAACCAAGGGGACCAAGGACTGTAGTTAGTAGTGCAATTATAAAAAATGTGCTTTCATCAATTGTAACAAATGGACCACACCAATGCAAGGTGTTCATAATAGGGTGGTATATGGAAATCTTGTATTTTGTGCATGATTGTTCTGTAAACCCACAACTTCTCTAATTAAAAAAAACCAAGGGGAATGAGAAAGTAGAATTATCAAAGATGTATTTTACTTAAAAATAGGCATGTTTCCAAAGTATGGATTTCTTATCCTTCCATACTTAAGTAGCTTAACAGGCTCATGGGCTTTCCTATTCTATCCTCCCCCTTCTGAGGGCCTTAGATCACCTTTTCCTTTTCTAGCTTGAAGGGAGGGCACAACTTTACATGGGTCTTGTCTACTTTTCTCCTTTCAGCCTTTTGCTGGGTGCTGGAGGCCCAGAGGTAAATAAGACCCAGTCTTTCCCCCCAAAGAGCTCCCTGTGTGCGGGGGTAGGTATCATCTCATTTCCCACCACCTTAGCATGAGGTGCCTGGGTATTGAGTCTTTTCCTTTTCCAGGTGGGACAAAGATGATCACCAAAACCAGGAGCTGGTAAGTGGAACCAGATTCACACGCCATAGAATTCTTCCATTCAGTCTGGTTTGGGATCCAAGGCTGGAATTTGGATTTTTAGAATCCCTTGTGTGAAAAACAAAAACACAAATCCAACAATGACAGCATGCTACTGTGAACTTAGCAAGGCCTTCACTGGAATTTGTCGTTTTAAACATTATAATCTTATTGTCACACATGTTCAGAGTAGCATTTATTCAGTAGATGGACAATGCTTGGTGGACCGATGAATTCACAGACTTCTTGTGATTACTCTGCGACCCTCTAGACTCTTCTACCCTAGGTTGGGAACCACTCTGGTCTCACCTTCCCCTTGCAAGCTCTCAGCAATTCCCTGCTCTGTAGAATTCCATGATTTCACTCAGATAAGCTCTCATTGAAGTTTTCAAGTGAGAGTGCATAAGATGGCGAAATTGCAACAGACAAAGCTACTTTAATAATTCTACAGCAAGGGGTATGTTGAAAAATCTTCAGTATAAGTAGGCTTGCAGCTTTGTGTGTAAGGCAGTGGGGCTGGTCATGCGCAAGACCACTAGATCTCAGGGGTTCAACTTAGGAAGCTTGAGCGATCAAGCAGCTCTCCCTCCCTCTTTCTTTTCTTCCCTTCACCCTGTCTTTCTCAAAGGTAGGCTCCCCAATAGAATGCAAGCTCCTTGAGGGCACGGACCTTTATCTGTTTTGTCCTGCTGTAATCGACAGCCCTTAAAACAGTGTTTGGCACTGAATAGGCACTTAATAAATATCTGTTAAGTTGAATCCCTTCCTTCCTTCTTCCATCACCCATTTATTGAGCACTTGACTTTGGGCCAGGCCCTTGTGCTGGTTTCTGTGGATCCAGAGATGAATTAGAATGCAGCCCCACGGTGTAGTGGAGGAAGCAGCGAATTAGAATATTGCTGGAGAGGCAAACCTAGGATATCAAGGGAAGGCAGAGGAGGCACACCTGTCTTAGCCTGGAGGCTTGGAAAAGCTTCCTGGAGGATGTGATGTCGGAGTTCAGAAGGACGATCCTGGAGTCAGCTAGTAGAAGAAGGCGGGGGAGGGAATTCCTGGCTCAGGAAGTAGCCTGAGTGAGGCCCTGGATGAGTGAGCGAGCTAGTGTGGGGGAGGAACTAACTGCAACTGATTTAGGACAAGAGGGTGCAAGGCACCTCTTGACTCAGAATGAGTCCCCACGGTGGGAGTGGGGGAGGGGAGTCCTTCACATCCTGTTTGCTGACCAAGTTGATGGATACTGAAGAGCCTTGGGAAGGTTAAAATTCGTGGTTAAAATGAAGCTTTCATGTTAACTGTGGATTTTCTTGATCTATGTTCAAGTTTTTCTTATCCTTGGACAGATGAGACCTGGGCAGCTAGGACCTTCTCTGCCCTACAGAGCCGGGTCTTGGGCCACCCTAAGAAGTCCTGACCAGGAGGGACCCAAGCCACAGTGAGAGAGAGAAAGCAAGAGTCCACCTGCCTGTGTATTCTTGGCTGTGTGTCTCCAGTTGCACTCCAAAGCTAAATATATTTATTACTCATGTCCTTGCTTTTCTGAGGTGGGGGGTTATTTGAGGATTGACTGTATCTTTATTTTTTTTTCTTTCTAAGTAGCATAGATTCCTAACAGCCGTTTGCAGTTCATCTAGGGGAAAATTGGGAAAAATATTTTTTTTCCCTTTGGAAAATGTACTCTAAGAGGAGACAAGTTAGAAAAAATGTATCAACTGTTTTTATTTTAAGTGTAGTCATTTGCTTCTGAGAACAGTGTAATTAACTGCCTGACAGTTTATAGAGTCTGATTCCCAGTATCTGCAAAGTAGTGAAACTCATATTATCCTCCAAGACTAGGAGGCACTGAGGCGCTCTTGTAGGGGGCAGTTTATCATAGTTAGCAAAACAGGCTTTGTTGTTATATGGTGTATCCCTTTTGACCCAGTCACTCTGCTTCTAGGATTTTATGCTAAAAAATCAATCAGATATTGTGGAAAAAATGTCCAAGGATGCTTATTGCATCTTTTAGTAATTTATATTAACTGAAAAATGAAAATAACTTAAACAGTCAATAATAGGGGAGTGGTTATATAAATGTTGGGAGGTCTATAAGATAGAATACTATACAGCTATGAAAACTCATGCCCTAAACAAATATATAAATATATGTGGAAATGCACAAGATATAATAATGCTAAGTGAAAAACCAAGATAGAAAATTGCACATACAATAATATCTGTCCCCCCCAAAGCCCACATACAGACATTAGAGATGCCAAAATGTTAACAATGCTTGTCTCAGTGTGATGGGATTATGGGCATGGGTGTTATTTTTTTCCTTATATTTTTCTATATTTTTTTTCAAAATTTCCAAAATGGAAATGTCTTACTTTTAATAAATAGAAAACCAGTAAATGATACATTAAGGGAAAAAATCTTGGGATTTGGAATCTGCAGCTGTGGGTTTAAATCCCACACACCCAGCATTTATTAGCTGACCCTAATGTCTCTGAGCCATAGTTCTTCATTCGTAAAATGGGGCTAACACTACTCAACTCAGAAGGCTGTTGTGAAGATAAAAAATAATGTATGTAGTATGCTTGGAGCCTAGGATGTGATGGATAAATCCTTAGGCCTCCATTCCACGAAACCTTTTGAAATCCCTGGATGGGGGTGCTATCACGATGAAGTTATAAAGAGGAATGTTTCCTAGACAGCTTCAAGTTGCAGTCGTTTTTCCCTTTGCCAGAATATCTAAAGAGTGCTTGCGTGCCCCCGGATGAGCAGCATCTAGCCTTTGAGGCTGCCAGCTTGTCTCTTCCAACCCAAGGATTTTCCTTTCGTTTGACTCCTCCCTTCATTCTCCCCCACTGACATCTGTTCACTGCCCTGCCGAGCAAGGGGGAAAACATTCTTTGGAATTGAAGCTGAGGCACCACTGAGAGTCCTGGCAGCTATAAGATATCTATTGTCACAGAGAATATGTGGTGCTGGCTGACCACAGAAACTGCCACGCTGGCATGCCGCGGAGGGGCTTTACTGAAGCAGGAGAGGAAGGAGGTGGGTGGCACAGCTAGGCAGTGTTCCCTGTTCACCTCTTCCCTTCAGGATGGCTGCATGGCTCCTGGTTTGGCTCACCAGTTTTCCAGAACCCGGCTTGTTTATGGGTGAAGAAACACCTTCTCCTCACAAGTTTTATGGAGCCTAAGGGTGTTTCAATGAAGAAATGGGCAGTTTGCCTGAGGGTCCAACAGGCCTAACACTCATCAGTGTGGATCTAGAGTGAGTAAGCCCTGAGCTCACTAGAAGCAGCCTCAAGGTCAGGGGCAGACCTTGGCAGTGTCTACAAGATGCCCAAACCATCAGACAATTCATTCATTTCCTTGGGTAGAATCATTCATACTGCTTGTCTGATTGTCTTTTTCACTTTTTAATTACAGCTAGAGAATCCTGTAGACTCTGGCTGTAAATCTGAGTCACTTGAAGAGCTTTACAAAATTACGAATGCCATGATCCCACCCCATACCAATAAAACCAGAATTTCTGGGGGATGAGGCCCAGGAATCAGTATTTTGTAAAGGTCCCAAGGTGATTCTAGTTTGCAGCCAGGGTTGAGCTAGGGTTATGTTACAGACTGTTAAATCTGTAGGAGACCAGACCAGAGTTTCCCAAACTTATCTGACCACAATCCTTTAAAAATTTTAGTGTGTTTATGGATAATGAGCATGATCTACAATGCATGCTTAGATTAAAGTAAGTGGCAAAAAATGGTCTCATGGGTGAATTAATTACAGGCAGGAATAATACACATTTAGATCATATAGTTGTTTTTTGGTTTTGTTTTTTAATTTTTTAAAAAGATATTTAGATTACATAAATGTTACAATAAAAAATGTAAGGGATTTCCATATGGCCCACTCCCTACCCCTCCCACACTTTCCCACATTAACAACATCATTCATTAGTGTGGTACATTTGTTACAATTGATGAACACATATTGGAGCATTGCCACTAAGTGTGGATTATAGTTCACATTATAGTTTAGACTCTCTCCTGCACAGTTTTGTAAGTTATGACAAGATATATAATGGCCTGTATCTGTCATTGCAACATCATTCAGGACAATTCCAATGTCCCAAAAATGCCCCCATTAATTACACCTATTTTTTTCCATAGTTTTTAACTTTATATGAGAGCAAAGGAAACCAGAAAAATGAAGTTATTCTATTTTATTACTAAAAAGAATGAATATATGTCAGGGTAAAGTAAACCAGTTTTTACTTAACGTTTTTATTATACTATGTCATAAAAAAACACTACCATTTTAAACAAGAACAGTATTTTGTACTCTTAGATCATACCACTTAATATCATGCATGATATTACTAGGTTGGATCCCCACATAAGGTCAACCTCATCCTAGTTTTCTCTGCAGTAGAATAGCAAGATTCCACCATGCGCAGGTTTGTTGGAGTGCAGGCAAGAGGAAGGAAACTTCCACTTTGTAATATTGATTGTTCTGAATTAGGCTATGCCAGAAATTGCCAATAAAAGTTGAAATGGGCACCTCTGTATCAATGTCTAGATCAGACTCTATGCTTTTATGCATTCTCTGATGTGGCAAACCATTTCATGTGGGCAGATTATTGTGTTAATAATAGTGTATAATAGTGAGAACAACTTATCAATATGTTTAGTATTTTTAAATCCATATATGCTTCAACAAATGCAATTTCAAAGAAAAGGTATTTATCTTTCAGTCTCCTCCCTCCATGATTCCAATAGAAATAGAGTTTTGGAATGTGGATTGAGGCAACAGATGCCCAGAAGAAAGTAAGAGGACTGGTCCAAAAGAATCTTTGGGGTCAGTGGCAAAACCTCACTTGGTGCCTAAGTTCTCAGACTTCCAGTACAGTAGCTCTTCTGTGACTTGGAATCCTGAGACGTCTTCTTAGGTACTTCTATCAGTAGGCCCCTGTTAAGTTCTGGGCCAAGGGGGATGAGGGGAAGAGGAGAACTTTGGGGGGGGACTTTTGGCATTCCCCTCTCTCTGCTGCATCCTTGTGTTGTGATCAGAGAGGAGAGATGCTGAAGGTAACCCCTGTAGTTTGTCTTCCTAGCAATAACTAATGCTGAGATTGATAAACAAGGCATCAAGAAGCTGCTGTATCACCAGTGGAATATGTCATAGAAGGTAGAGTTGCATTTATTTATTTATTTTTTAAAATATATTTTTTAATTTTTTTAAAAAGATACTTAGATTATACAAATGTTACACAAAAAATACAGGTACTCCCATATGCCCCACTCCCCACACCTCCCACACCCTCACACATAAACAACATCCTTCATTAGTGTGGCACATTCATTGCAATTGATAAATGCATCCTGGGCCATTGCCATTGAGCATGGACCATAGTTCACATTGTAGTTTACACTCTCTTACACACAATTC
>JAQZBX010084284.1:0-13278 GCA_029593785.1 Cabassous unicinctus | reverse complement strand
AATTTCTAAATGTTTGTTGAAAATGACCATTTGACCAGATATTGAACCAACCGTGTTAGATTATCTGGTATTGAAATTATGAGAAAATTGTAAAACATAATTTTGAATGATCCTAAAATTTAATTTAAAGACGTGCTGATATTGAGTGTCATAAAACTATCTGCCGCTACATTCTGAGAAGGGGTCTGTGGTTTTCACCTGACTGGCAAAGAAGTCCATGGAACGAAAAAGGTTAAGAATCCCTGCTTTAAAGTTTCTGAGAATTTGAATGGATTGAAAATGCCTGAGGGAATGTGTTTTCTAAATGGTTTTCCATAAGCCATTCAAAGAGCTGAGAAAGAGTCCTTCAAATGACCCTCTATACAAAGTTCCCCGCTGATGAAACACCTATCTGCAGATTTTATTCTTAACCTTTTAAGGAAGGACATTAGAATGAAGAAAATATAAAGCAAAAAAGAGCAAAAGTAATAGAAAATAGATTATATGCAAAGGACCTGGAAATCTCCCTAGGAAGTGACATGAGGGCAATGTGTACCAGTGTGCCACCAGAATCAAGGAGCTATTATTTTAGAACAAAGAATGCTAACAAAATCCAAAATTCATCTATATACACTATTTTTCATAGGCATTTTTTATTTCAGTAAATGACTTTTAATGTGTAAAAACCAGTAAAACAGCAAGTAAAATATCATGGTTCTTTTAGTCTTCACGTGGCACTCTCTCTTGGGGAAAGGAAAGATCTAAGTGCATTGAAAACCCACTGATTTGGTTTCTGCAACGCTGCTTTGATTTCTCATTGCTATTTTGTTACTATAGAAGGAGAAAAAATCTTTCATAGATTCAAACACTGCTTCGGTCACTTTTCCAGCTTCTCCACTTCCAAAGACCAAATGTTAGGATAGGAAAGCTGTCCCAGAGTTGTGTTTATGCTATTGCAATAATTTTTAATTTTCAAACTCTAAAACGTCCTGAGAATTAAGCAGATTTCAGGAGCAGAGGCAAAAAAATGAGCTGGACAAAGGAAACAAGCCTGAGCACCAAGAGGAAAAGAGGTGGTAATAGCAGCCAACAGCATCTCAAGGCTTTTTGATAGTGCCCAATATCCTTAGCAAACAGAATTTAACCGGAAATTGCATCCTGAAGTCATAATTGAAGTTTTCTAAACAGATGATTTTTCTGGCATGTTTTTCGGCTGTACAGAAACAGGCTTGAGTCATTGAGTTTGAGAGCATTTGTGGGAAATAAAGGGAAGTTAAAGTTATTTTCTACTTAAATTTTCACAGGATATGGAAATGATTATCCCTTTCTTTATGGAAAGCATAAAATGAGAAAATCAAGATAATGATCATTAATGAAATGTGATACTCATTTGTATTCTGCAACTGGTTGAACTCATTAAAACAATCACTTATTCTTTATTAATTTTAAGTATCTAAGATATTTCCCTTATAATGTACAATAATGAAAGCACCTCTTTAGAAGCAGCTGATTGTTAAATGGATCATAAGCTAAATGAAATACAAATCAGTTAACGTTTTAAATTAACTGTCATTTTTAAATAAAAAACTTATTGGTTTTAATATATTCAACATGTTAAATCGGAGAAAGCCATGCTTTCTGAAAGTAAATGAGTTCTTTCTGTTCAAAATTTAAACTCTTGCAAAACATGAAAGAGAGAGAATTTACCAAACAATAAAATAGATAGAGAAGTGGAGTATGTGAGAATCACACTAGTGATTCAAAACTAAGAAAGGAAAAAAGAAATGCTTTTGCTAGCCATCTGGAACAAAATTAGATGATGAATTTCAGGGTTTCTAAGAAAAGGGTAAACATTAAAAACTTTTAATTGTTAAAATATTTTCATAGCAACCATTGAAAATGCTGCTAATAAAATGTAGGAAGGTTTTACTAATTTCACAATATGAAGACAAGCCAAATAAGTGGGAAATGAGGATTTATAATTTCTATATGTGATTACTTAGGCAAAAGGTAAATAATCATACATTATTTTATTAAATATTTCTCTTTCACTTTTGTTTCTTCCATGTTCTTATCCTAGTAGTATAAAAGTATATATGGGAGCCATCTAATGGCCAATGCAATACATTTTTTTTTTCCTTTTAACTTTGGCATTGAAACAAATTCTTGCTTTTCCAAAATTGTATTCCTTTTGTTTTGCTGTCAAAACAAGGAGGGAAAGCATGATTTCCTTTATAAAAGGAATTTCTTAATAGTTATTTTCTTCACTAAACCCTTTGGATGTTATACTTTATAATTTGATAACCGGTGGTGGGGATGGGGGTGGAGGTAATGGCAAAAGCCTTAAATGTCAAGAGAGGTCTTTGGTTAATCAGTTAAGTATTTTAGCAATTCCATTAGCAAGGATGCTTAGGTTTTACATGCTGTTAAGGACTCATTTTTGAGGTTGAGTTTAAAATAGCAGTGACTACCAATTCTACTGACATAGTAATTCTATCCAGAGGCAGGGCTGGTAATTACCAGATACTCACGTGAACTGCTGCTGATTCTTTATGGCTGACATCTTTTCTGACTGGTAGTGCCTGGGGTGTAGCTGCTGAATAGCACTTTTGTTGAGAGGTGGATGTTAATTATTTATGTATATAAACATGTGCTTGATTACTATAATAAATCAAGCAAATCACCTAACTGGAATTTTGTTATAAATTTAAGAACCACATTTATTTCTGCCTTCCTTTCTAATTCCCAGATGTAACTAATGTGAACAACCTCTTATATATCTTCTTTGAAAGTTCTATGAAATCATTTTTTCAATAAAAAGTGTATCATACATGCTATTTTACTACTTCTTTCTCTTAATATATATTGTGAAGATACTTTCCTACATGTGCATAAATTGTAGGCTTCTTTTTGAAATGCTGCAAAACACTCCATTACATGAGTATACTGTAATTCATTTAGCCAGCCTTCTATTTATAAGCATTTAAGTTATTTCCAAACTTTAATTATTACAAAAATGCCACAAACAGCATTCTTGTACATATTACCTTGCTCCAATGTAACAGTAATTCCTGGGAGTGAAATTATTATATCATTTCAAATTTGGGTAGACATTTTCAGACTAAAGCTAGAAAAATATTTGCATCTATTTGTATCACAATGACAATCTCAGAAGATTTCTGATGCAATTTCATGTGCCACTGTGGAGCAAATGCAAGATACATGGTAGTGCAGTTAGAATACATAAGGATATGTGATACTGATGAGTGATACTGAGAAATTTTTTTGGAAAGCCAAAGAAAGACTAGTTTTTCTCAGACTATAAAGGAAAGTTGTATTTGAAGCTTAGTGAAGTAGAAATCTGTAGGAGACAGTGAACAACGTAAAGATTAGAGGTGGCAATTTAGGTGCATTGAGATTCATGTCCATATTACTACTTTGTTCTGTAAGCTATTACATGTTTTAGAAGGCATAATTCCTGGGTATTTATGTTTTATTCATGTCTTTCATAACATAAGAATTTTCTTTCAATATTGAATAATCATTTCTTAATAATCAAATGTTATTTACATTATTGAATTTTAGTTGAATTATGGTGTTAAATGATTAAATTCAATTTTCACTATTTTTGAGCCAAAGTTAATATTTGAAAACACTTTAATTTTTTAAGTTACATCATACTTTCTTAAGTTGGAAAAAAGTTTCTCATTTTTTATGTAATATCTTGTACAGTGTTTTTTTTTTAAAGCATGCCCCAAGGTTTATTATAAAAATTAACATTTTTACTCCATTAACACTTTCCATTTACTCTTGTGATTAATTGAAGTGAAATATGGCTGGTATATAAACCAGTGTGAAAGTAAGTATGTTTTATTTTAGTCACTATTGTTTACCAAGCACCAGTTTAGTACCAGGAATATACTGATGCTCAATAAATACTTGCTGAGGTAATTATCATTCAAAACATACTCCAGTGAGTTTAAAAGGAGTATCCAAATTCTTGTATATGAGGCTCATTGTGATGAGTATTGCTTATTTTAAGTTCAAATCACCTACCAATTACAACTAACAGAACACCTACCAGCTCAAATTAATTATTATCAAATTAGTCTAATATGCAGATAGAAGTAATTTTGAATAGATGGAAAGAGACAAATACATATATATCTATACATATATACATATATATATTACATTATATATATATATATTACATCAGTTTATCTCTTTACCTGTTTAAATCTAGTGCTTCCTTTACATTGCAATGTCTATTTGCATTGATGTATTACTGTGAATAAATTATAAGAAAACTGTTTAAAATTGCTATAATATTTAATAGCAATAATTATCATTTTTAAGCATTTTCTATGTGCCAGGCACTAGGCTAAGCATTTATTTTATTTACATCATACAATTTAATCCTTAGCACAACTTTATGAAATGTGGTATTAACTCCATTTTAAGGATGAAATAACTGAGACTTGAAGAGATAAAATAGCATTCCCAAGGTCAGAAAGCTCAGCAAAGTCAAAATTAAAACACAGGTCTATCCAATTCTCAAACCCCATGCTTTTAACTAATATACAATTCCATCTCCCCATGTTTAGAAAAAAGGTGAGAAAGAGGAATGGAGAGAATTGTAGAGGAGAAGAGAGAGAAAAAGAGTATCGTGGATTAAAGATTTAGCTTGCATAGGAAGAAATCTTCCTTAGGAATATATTGTGTGGGGTGTTGCTTAAAACTTTCTATTTTATTTTATAATAATATTTGTCAATTATTGGACATTTACTGTCATCCAGCATTATTTCAGGGTTTTTATTGATTTAATTTCAATCTCATGACAGCTCTATATAAAATAGGTATTATCACTATCACCAAATTTAGGATTGGAGAAATTGAGACACAGAGGTTGAACTCCTTGGCCAAGACCACACAAATGCTAATTGACAGAGTACATGAGTGAAATCTGGCAATCTGGATACCTGAGTCTACATAATTAAACACTGTATTTTTATTGTTTTTGAACAATTATAGTCATAACAAGTTCTTAATCTCTTCAAAAGTGCTATTAAAAATAGCTAGAAGTATTTGCTATATTAGAAAAAAGCTTTATAATGATTAAAAAAATTAAAATTACTTTAGAAGAGCAGGATGTGTAAAAAGAAGAGATATTTAATAGAAGCCAACATATATATCCTGTGGGAACATTGGAGTGAGGAAAATTGAAGAGGAAGGTAAGCTATTTCTTCTTTAGTTGAGAAAAATAAAAATTGAAATACAGATGGCTTCCTCAGAAAGGTATCTTGAGGATTTTAAGTGGAAAGAATTAATTGTCCTAATTTTCTAATAAGTATATGGTTCATTAATTCATTCTTTCATAAAATACTTACTGAGGGCCTACTCTGTGTCAAGCATTATGATAGGATTGAGTTTACTATGCTGTTATTTGTGAACAAATAATTCTGCATACCATTTTTGAGTATACAACAAAATTTTACATAAATTCTGTCCCATTGAATCATAAGAACCAGTTTGTGAGGCAGTTTTGGCAGATATTTTAATTACTATTTCACAGAGAAGAAAACTGAGAATCAATGGAGTTGAATGACCAGCCCAAGTGTACTAAGAAAATACACACCAGAGTTTGGCCTCAAATTCACATACTTTATTTCCAATTAGAGAATTTTTTACACTACCCATGTTTGCCTCTTTATAAATATTCATTTGATACTATATATAAGGTAAAGTTGCCTGCTAGTTGTTAGGCATATGAAGTAGTCTAAGAAAAAGGCTCTAGTCTCATGAAATTTTTAATGCATTTGGAGGAAAAAAGTTCACTTAATAAAGATAAGGAAGTGAAGTAATTTATGATTTATAACTCATGGTTGGTACAAGGAATTAGAGCCAGAGGAATTTAGAGAAGGGAAAGGTCATTTAAGTGTGAATGATTTTTAGAAAGTGATGAGATATGAAGTAGCCTTTGAAGTAGTGGCAAAATTTAGATACAGGGAAAGGAGAAGGGCACATATCCAGATAGGAACCACAACATGAGAAAATCATGGAAATGGAAAGAGGCATTACATGGTTTGCAGGAAATGATTTATGCCAATTTAGGCTAATGACATATTGGTAGCTGTAAATTTAAAACAAAGAAGAATTCATGCTTCAAAAATACAGAGCATATATTGCTACAAAGTTATTTAAAGCTAAGCCCAGTTCACTAGGCAACAAAAGAACCAAAACATTCATAATGAATCATAGTAAGCACTGATTTTCTTCTCTCAGCTAATATAGTTATTAAGTTATAGTTTGTACTTTCTTCATGTTCAAAGAAAATATCTGGAATTACCTGGTGCTACCACTTTGCTCTGATACATCCTCTTAAGGGATCACCTAAGGTAGGAGGTTACTAATCCTTTTGCTCTATCACCCAGTAAAGAACACTAATTGAATATCTACTATGTACTAGATGTTGAACCTACCCAACTGAGTAAGACATAAACCTTATCCTTGAAGAGTCAAATCTTCAAGTTTCATTTGCACACTTCTCTTTCACTTTTCAACATAGGACAACCTGGAAACCTATAACACAAGCCTTGGAATCTCCATACAGTGTCCGTAGCTCCATTGATATAACTCCATATTTGGTAGCAAAGATTAGCATGTATTAATAAAAGAAAAGAAAGAGAAAATAAACAAATAAAACACAGTAGGTACAGATAGAGATAAGTTCTTATTTGGTCTTACTAAATTTGTGAAGCAGTTTTAAGTCAAACTATGCAAAGTAAATTCAGAACATTTTTTGTCAAACAAGACTTGACACATTGAATAATAAGAAACATAAGACTGTTTCTGTTTTAGCAAAGGTAAATTGTAGTATTTTGGTGTTTGTTTTTTTTTGGTAGAATTTTACACTGAAAATCTCAGTCGATTACAACAATAGAAGTTTATTTTGTGCTCATATATGCAACTATCGACTAAAGTAGACTTATTATTTTTCTAGCAATGGAAGATCCTGTAATATTGATATAAAGGCAATGGTCACCAGAGGTTCTGAGTGGAGGGAGAGGGAAAAATAGATGTAACATGGGACATTGAAATTTTTCTAAATGACCTTGCAATGACAGATACAGGCCATTATACATTTTGTCAAAACCTATAAAAATGCGTGGGGCAAAGTTTAAAGTATAATGTAAGCTATTGACCATGGCTAGTAGCAATGGTTCAAGATTTTCGTCAGTTGTAACAAATGTACCACACTAATCAAATACGTTGTTAATGGGGAAAAGTAGGGGAGGAGGAGTGGGTGGGGTATATGGGAATCTCTCTGTATTTTAGATGTATAATTTATGTAATCTCAAGTTTCTTTAAAAATAACATTTTTAAAAAGACCAAAAAAAAAAAATATAGTTGATGGTGGTGGGCAGGTATGCCCCATGTACTTACTCTGGGATTCAGGCTATCAGAAACTCTCTCATCTGAAAAATACGGCTTCTAATGTCATGCTGAATGTCCATGTTTGGCAGGACGATGAGAGAAGAAAAAGTGTATAACTGCACACTACGTTTTTATGGACCATGCCTGGAAATATCACAAATAGCTTTTACCTTATTTCCACAGCCAACATCTTTTTTTAAAAGATACTTAGATTATACAAATGTCATATAAAAAATAGAGGGGATTCCCATATTCCTTGCTTCCCACACCTCCCACATTTTTCCACATTAACAACACCTGTCATAAGTGAGGTACATTCACTACAATTGATGAACACATTTTGGAGCATTGCTACTAAACATGGATTAAAGTTTACATTGTAGTTTACATTCTCTCCCACCCAATTCTGTAGGCTATGGCAAAATTTATAAAAACCTGTATCTGTTGTTGCACTGTCATTCAGGACAATTCCAAAGTCCCCCAAATTTACTCATATTACGCCTGTTTTTCCCTCTCCTTGCCCTCAGAACCTCCAGTGGCCACTGCCTCCATATCAATGACATATTTTTTTCCATTGCTAGAATCACAGTAAGTCTCCAGTAGATTACCAGTAAGCCTAATTTAGTCCATGGTTCATTCTCCAACCCTGAGGATTCTTGGATTGTGCTGTCCACTACACCTCTGAGAGGGGGCTGTGATTCCATAGGGCCTTTAGATGAGACTTTCTTGCAGTTGCAGACTCTCTTGCTTCTTTGCTATGGTAGTTGTCCACCATCACCTCCATGTTAGCTGTCCTGGGTGAGGCCAATGAACTGGAGAGTAGGTGTTGAAACTCTCTTGAGATTCAGAGCCCAGCTGGCACATGGACAGCCTAAAGATTTAGGTCAATTGTACATACATCTACCACCTTTAGTTTTAATTATAGGTTCATATAGAAGGACAGAAAGGCCATGTGTAGGGAAACCACAACTAAGTGCAACTCTGTCAGGCTGGGGATCATAAATTCCAAAGGAGAGTCCACTGGCAAGTCACCAAACTCATGAAATTCCTGCCATAACTATAGTGTCTGGATGTCCCCAGAGTCCTTACCCTGCTATTTAGGGTAGTATCTATTTTGACAGTCAAAGAGATCCTGCTGAGACATGCATAAGCATAACCTCTGGAATGACCTCCTGACTCACTCTGAAGTCTCTTAGCCATATAAACTCATTTATCTTTACCTTTCCCCCCTTTGGGTCAAGGTCATTTTTCAGTTGCATTGCTAGTTGGTGCTTGATAGTAATCCCTTGGTGCCAGGGAGGCACATCCCTGGGAGTCATGCCCCAAACTGGGGGAAGGTAATGTATTTACATGCTGAGTTTGGCTTAGATAGAGGACATATTTGAGCAACAAGGAGGCTCCCAGGAGGCAACTCTTAGTCACCCTATAATACTAGGCTTAGTTTCAATTTCATGAGTAATGTTTCATATGCCCAGTCATTAATATCATGCACCCATGAGTAGAGAATGTGGTAGAGCACCCCAGGATGGAATTTGATATTCTTTCGGGTATTATGTGAAGCCCCACCCACCATGACAATATCCCATGAACTTTTGAACACATTTATATGACTTATATGTAATCCCAGGTGAGCTTCCTCCCATGTATAAAACATCACTGACACCACACACCAATGATCCTCCCTTGCCACAGTTGTAACCCTTCTGTGATGCAAAATTTCTTCAAAAATGAATCCAAAGAATAGCAAAATACAATTAATAAGCAAAAGAAATAATAATGATAGCTTTAAAAATAGGAAATAAAATATAAAATTTTTAAATAAAAATAAAAAATGAAAATTGGTAAAAATAAAAAATAATGAAAAAACATTAATTTTTTTTGACATTTGGCCTTTCATCACTGTAAGATATGTTTTCTGATATGTATGGTGACATTTTCTTCTGTTTATTCCCCCAGTGTCTTACTTTTCTTTTTTTCATTTTGTCCTCAAAAATGATTTAGGTTACAGAAAAGTCAAGTACCAAATTCAGGGGACTCTCATACACTCAACATCCTCCCTTGTTTCCCCCTTCTTCTATTAATAACATTTTATATGTGGATGGTACGTTTGTTACAACTGATGTACAAATATTGAAACATAGCTACCAACCATGGGAAATGGTTTACTCAGTCAGGTCATGTAATACTTGTCCTTCAGTGCCTGGCATGCTTCACTCAACATGAGTTCCTCATGATTCACCCATGTTATCCCATGTATTAACACTGTATTCCTTGAGTAATATTCCATTGTGTGTGTGTGTGTGTGTGTGTGTGTGTATCTCACAATTTGTTTATCCATTCATCTTTCAAAGGACATTTGGGTTGATTCCAAATTTTGGCAATTCTGCTATGAACATTGGTGTTCATATATCTGTTTGTGTCCTTGCTTTCAGTTTTTCTGGGTATATACCTAGCAGTGAATTGCTGGATCAAGTGGCAGTTCTATAGTTAGTTTTCTGAGGAACTGCCAAACTCTCCTTCATAGTGGCTGCACTTTTCTCCATTCCCACCAGCAGTCTATGAGGTTTCCCATTCTTCCACTTCCTCTCCAACACTTGTAGTCCTCTTTTTAAAATAGCCACCACTTTAGTGAGTGTAAGATGATATCTCATTGTAGTTTTGATTTGCATTTCCCAGATAGCTAGTGATTTTGAGCATCTTTTCATGTCCTTTCTGGTCATTTGTATTTCTTATTTGAAGAAGTGTCTATTTCAAATCACCTGTCCATTTTTAAAATGACAACCAACATCTTAATTAATGTGGAGAGGTGAAAAGTTTTCCTCTAAGATCAGGAAAAGACAATGTTGCCCACTGTCATAACTGTTATTCAACATTGAGCTAGACATTCTAGCTAGACCAACTAGGGAAGAAAAAGATATAAAAGTCATCCACTTGGAAAGAGAAAGTAAAACTATCACTATTTGCAGATGACATGATTGTATATTTAGAAAACCCTGACATATCTACAAATAAGCAATTAAAGCCAATAAATGAGTGTAGCAAAGTGACAGGATACAAGATCAACATGCAAAAATCAGTAGCATTTCTATTCATTAGTAATGAGCAAGCTGAGGAGGAAATTTTAAAAATGCCATTTACAATAGTAACCAAAAAGACTCAAATATCTAAGAATCAATTTAACCAGGAATTGTATTCTGAAAACTACAAAACACTGCTAAAAGAAATCAAAAAAGAACTAAATAAATGGAAGGGCATTCTGTGTTCATGGATTAGGAAGACTAAACAGTGTGAAGATATCAATTCTACCCAAATTTATTTATAGATTCAATACAATACCAATAAAATTCGAAAAGCCGACTTTGCAGAAATAGACAAGTCAATTGCCAAATGTATTTGAAAGGGAAAGGAATCCCGAAGAGCCATAAATAACCTAAAAAAGAAGAGTGAATTCAGAAGACCCACAGTTCCTAACCTTGAAGTGCATTATAAAGCCACACTGGTCAAAATAGACACATTGATAAATGAAATCAAATTGTGAATTCAGAAGTAGATCTTCACTTTTTTCATCAACTGATTTTTGATAAGCCTACCAAGTCCGCTTTTTACTGGACAGAAGAGTCTCTTCAACAAATGATTTTGGAGAACAAGATATCCATAACCAAAAGAATGAAAGAGGATTCCTATCTCTCTCCTTATGCAAGAGTCCACTCAAAATGGATCAAAGACCTACACATAAAAGCCAGGACCATAAAACTCCTTGGATATAATGTAGGGAAACTTCTACAAGACATTGTAGTAGATGAAGATCTCTTAATCCTTTCACCCAAAAGCAAGAGCAACAAAATACAAAATAGATAAAAGATACCTCCTCAAAATTAATCACTTCTGCACCTCAAACGACTTTGGGAAGAGGGTAAAAGGCAGCTTACTCAATGGGAGAGAATATTTGGATATCACACATCTGACAACAGTCTAATATCCACATTATATACATAGAACATACAAATCAAGAATAAAAATACAAATGACCCCACTCAAAAAAATGGCAAAAGATCTGAATAGAGAGTTTTCTAAAGAAGAAATACAAATGGCAAAAAAATCATGTGAAAAAATATGCAATATCACTGGTTATTAGAGAAATGCAATTCAAAGCTACAATGAGTTATCATTTCACATCTACTAGAATGGCCACTATTAACAAAACAGAAATCTACAAGTCTTGGAGATGATGTGGAGAGATAGGAATGCTTATTTACTGTTGGTAGAAATGTAGAATGGCACAGCCCCTGTGGAAGTCTGTTTGAGAGTTCCTAAGGAAGTTATATATATAGATCTACCATGAGACCCAGCAATAATGCTACTAGATATATACTCAGAAGATCTGAGAGGACTGACACAAACAGACATCTGCACATCGTGTTCACAGTAACATTATTCACAATGGGAAAAAGATGGGGAAACCCATGTGTCCATCAAATCTTGAGTGGATAAACAAACTGTGGTATATATACATGATGGACTATTATACAGTTGTAAGGAGAAATGAAGTCATAAAACATATAACAATGTGGATGACCCTGGAGGACATTATTTTGAGTAAAGCAAGCAAGGCACAAAAGGGCAAATCTTGTATGATTTCACTATTATGAACTAAATAAAGCAAATCCATAGTGCTAATAGCTAGAATATAAGTCACCATAGAAAGGAATGTGGTTAGAGCATGGAAAGGTGAGGTTTAATCTGCATAATTGGTAAAAAGTTGTTTTTAAATGTTTGGAAATTAATAGAAATGGTGAAAACATATCACAGGATTTATAATTAATAGTGCTAATATATGATATGATAGTGGTTTGGTTTTTTTGTTTTTGTTTTTGGAGTAATGAAAATGCTCTAATATTGGTTGAAGTTATGAATGTGCAACTTGGTGATTATACCAAATGCCATTGATAGCACAATTTAGATATATTATATGGTTTATGAACAAAAAAATAGTGTGGGTTGGGGAAAAATAAAAACAAATGTAACATATGGACTATAGTTAGTAGTAATACTTTGGTGATGATCTTTCATAATTTGCTACAAACGTTTCACAACAATGCAAGATATTTGTGGTGGGGTTTGTATGGGAGCCATGTATGATGTTATGCATGTTTGTTTTGTAAGCTCTCAACTATTACTGTATACTTATTTTTTATGCATGTTCATGTATGAATGATATACTTCAATAAATTGTTTTTAAAATGAAAAAGAAAACAAATCATGTTTCAAATACAAATGAGTAAATGAAAAATGATAATGTTTATTAGTTTTATGTAATATAATATGGGAATAATCTGTTGATACAAAAAAGATGTAATTCATGCCTTAGTATTAAAGATGATCATTTGTATAATGTTTTCAAATATATTTCATAAATATGCCTTTAATATACCCAAGTATTTTACTGCACCAAAAAATTAGTTGTATAGTTCTTGGATGATATAGAAAACAGTCTCTTATAATGGCAAAAGAGACGTTTTCTGTATCAAGTTTAAATAATTTTCCATCAAGTTTAAATAATTTACACAAAACACAAAATGTACAGAACTCTGCATCCAAACTCAGCGGCTTATACATTCTTCTCAAGTGTCTATGGATCTTTCTCCAGGATAGACCACATGTTAGGTCACAATGCAGCTGTCAATAAATATAAAAAGATTGAAATTATACAAAGCACCTTCTGAGATCATAATGGAATAAAACTGGAAATCAATAATAGACAAGAAAAAAACTAAATTTGCAAATGTGTGGAGGCTGAACAACACACTCCTAAATAATCATCGGGTCAAAGAAGAAAATTGCACATGAAATCAGTAAACATTT
>JAQZBX010084283.1:0-13280 GCA_029593785.1 Cabassous unicinctus | reverse complement strand
TCCAGTGTTGTCAATCACTTTGCTAATATTCTGCTTATCAATTCACAATACATGCCCTATTCCCTCCACTTCTTAGAACTTTTAACATCATCTTTTTGTTTTTGTTTTTCTAAAAAGTTGCAGTGATGTTCTTTGATAAGCCTCTTTGTACATTGATAATACTGGCCACTTACTGAGCATTTCCAGTCATATATATAAGCAAACTATGCTGTTATCATTTATTTTCTCTGTTATCTCTTTCTGGAAAACTTATTATTTGGATATTGGAACACCTGAACTGAGCCCCTAAATTCCTCATTCTTTTCTAACATTTTCCCTTTCATTTCTCCTTTTTGTACTACTTTCTGAGAGATTCCCTCAACTTTATCTTCAAAATTTTTTATTGATTAAAAAATTACTATCATATTTACAATTTCAAGACATATCATTCTGTACATATTTCTTTTTTATAGCTGTCTTCTTTTATTTCATGAGTGCAATCTTATCTTAGATCTTAAAGGTGATATTTTATTTTGTTTTCCTCTGTATTTCTTAAGTACCTTTTATTTTTCATTTTGGTCTTCCAGGTCTATGCTTATCATATTATATGCTTTTCTTAAATGCCTATTAAATTTTAACATTAAAATTTCACACTGGGAGCCCTTTGTAGGAGCACAATTTGTTATCTTGGACTTTACAGTAGCATAATTGGGTAGGAACCAAGTCATTTCATAGGTCTTTTTTCTTGGTCTTGCTAAATTCCTTCTAATGTGAAGGAGTTCACACCTGTATTTCTATATGTGTCTCTGGATATGTGTGCATACATGTACCCATTCATACATATGTGTATGTGTTTCTATCTGTGTTCAGTGCCAGGATTCAGACAGCCAATTAGGGGAAAGAATGTGGGGAATTCTCATTATCCTACGTGGACTCTCCCTTAATCCCCTGGTTTTCAGTTTTCAGTAGAACAGCTCACTTTTCCTTCTTTTGTGCATGGGAGCATTAGACCAGAGCCTGTCTAGTTCAGGTTCTCCAACTGATATGCTTGTTTTTTCCTGCCAAATAAGAAATTGGCAATCACCCGGTTTAATAGATTGGGGTGATATACTCTGAGAGTCTACTTCTCAAACTACCTGGTGCTCATCTGCACAGTTAACTAGCGCCTCTAATTTTTACCTTTTGGACATTCTGAGATAAAAAATAAACTTGCTTCATGTTGGCCTTTCATATGCATGTTGTAAGTATATTTTAAGTTTTCTTTATTTTGCTAATTCATTTATCATTCATCAATCTACTTTCTTATGTACAAAATTGTGTTGACATCTCTTCTTTGGTATCATGTGTCACATTTTTACCTTGTGGATTTGTAGCATTTTCATGTATTTTTTATAACTCATTGGAATTTCAGGAAGTAGTGTTTGATAAATTCATATTTAAACTTTCAAATTTGGCCATCAGTCTTCAAATATTTATTTTTGAAGTAATTATTAATGCTTTGTTACTTTTTATTCTGGTCAATTGTTTCCAGGATCCTGTACCCATTATTTTCTGTCCAAGAGAAAAGGTAGAGAAAAAAATAGAGATAACTCTTCAACTTACTGGACATGCTTAGTGCTCAAACTTTGAGTTCTTTTTTGTAATTGTTCAATACATTTAACATTCATACATTCAGAGAGATTTTTATTAAATGCTTCATACTTCAGACATAAAATACCACAAACTTGACAAAAATATAAGAATTTTTAAAAGACAAGCTGTAATTTTCAATAACAGATGTGGCCTAACACATATAATATTAATATATGTTCTACCAAAGAATGATGGGATATATAATATATGCAACACTCTAAGAATAAAATGTAATAAAAGTAAAAAGATAAATGGGTTCTATTAACATAAAGAAAAGTTTCATCAGGGAAAATGAAGGATAACAATTATTTTCCCCATTAAAAATTTCCTAAATCTTGAAACTACAATCTAGGTAGAAGCAGGTTGACAAGAATGGTGGATAAATGTACTAATATTAACCTCTCTTTGAATCATCCAACATTTTTTATCTATCTTCCCAACATTTAGCCATCTGCCTCCTCAGGTATTTTCATGACCCTAAGCATGAAAATACTCCAAAATATAATTTTAACAGTAAAATATTTCAAGGGACAAAATTGGCACATGGAATACTCAAATTTAATGTAGAAAACACTGTGGGATAAACTCTTTATAAAATTATACCTATACTAGCTACTTCCAAATTATTTTAGCTTCTCTTTTTCAGAGAAATAAAATTTCTGAATATTTTGATTACATATGATCACAATAATTGAAGACACTTAGAAGCAACTGCAGAGCTCAATAAAACTGTCTCTATGCCTGTGATGGTTAAGCTAATGTGTCAACTTGGCTAGGTAATGGTGCCCAGTTGTTTGGTCAAGTGAGCACTGGGATAATTGTAATACAAGGACATTCCATGGACTTTAATCATCACTGAGTTGATTGCATAGATGACTGATTATATCTACAATCAACCAAGGAGATTGCCTTCAGCAATGAGTGATATCTTATCCAATCAGTTGAAGGCTTTAAAAGGGGAAGTGATTTCAGCATTTGGGGAGAGAATTTCCAGCTCTACTTCAGACAGCCAACGTTTCCTGGGAACTCATCAAGGACCTTCATTGGAGCCACTGGTTTGCAGCCTGCCTGTGGAATTTGGGCTTGTGCATCCCCACGGTCACGTGAGGGAATTTTATAAAATCTCATACTATTTACAGATATCTCCTGTCAGTTCTGTTTCCCTAGAGAACCCTGACTAAAATAATAGCCCTTTAAATTATAAACTCTTTTTTTCTTTACACTCATAATTTGATATATTTTATGTATGGAGATACTAAAGTACCACTCTCACCATGAAAGCAATGCTGACTTAGAAAAAAAATGCATATCACAAAAGAAATTTGAAATGGAAGTATTTTTCTACAATTTGGGTCTCTAGAAATATTCCAAAAAATACTGCTTTCTTATCAGATATTTCGTCCATGGGGAGGCATCAAAACAAATAAACATTGTTCCCTGATCAATAAACTATAGAAAAATCCACTATCTTCATCTTTTCTGATAATCACTCATGTCTCAGACTATAAATAACACTCAAGGACAAATTTTTAAAAAGAAAAATTGCATGTATAGGAGTTATTATTTTAAAGAAAAATATCTCATAATCTACTATGTCTAATAATCCCTTTGTATTAAATAGTATTCAGGTCCTAATTATTATTTAAGGGCTATTTATAAATCCTTCAAGTGTCATGTGTACCTATCTTCTCATTCACCAAAATGAATTTGGCAGTTGAAACAAATAAGGTCTGAGATAGTGATGATGGTTTCCAGAAAATAAATACTGATGTTGTATTTTGTACTTCCTTCTTTAACCAGTCCAGCCCTAAGAATGTGACAGATAAAATGGGTTAGACCTTGCTATGGGCAGAAAGGGAGGAGAAAATTTCGATCCTCCTCAGTATGGCATCTTTAACCAGGAAAAGATGCCACAGGCAACGTGTAAAAAATCTCTGCAGCACTTCAACTTGTACCCCTTCATCATTCCTGTAGCCCTTCCAATTTTTCTAAGATCTATGCTTCTGTCCAGATTGGGTTCCATGGACACGTATCAACTGTTGCTTTCTTTTCATTGCTCACAATGCTTCCAATATCTCCTTCAGATTGATGCTTTATTTTGACTATTTGCTTGATATTAAAACCTGTGCTTTGGCCACACAATGTACTTGTAGGCTACCCCCATCCAGCTCAACAACCAGAAATATAGGCCTATGTCTATAGTTCTGAGGCAGGTTAATATAGGAAACAGGGAAGGCGGCTGGTCTGAACATAGCCATGAGACCCTGCCCAGAACCCCCCTGAGGGAGGGCAACTGATTGAGACCAAAGCCAAAACCTTACAGCTGAAAAGCCTACCAAAGTCCCTGGTCACAAGGTCCCATTTGAAACTCCTGGGCTAAAAAAGAGACCCGGATAACTCCAAACAGAAAGGCCTCTCCATTGGTTCCCTGAAAGCTGACAGGTGAAGGTAGAAAGGCAATCAATCAGGACAGCAAATAGCTGAGATTCCTTCTTAATATGGGGAAAGAGGAGGAAGAAAGGCCTTTAAAAACCTACCCTGGGGCTCCATGGACACGTCTTACCCTGTAGCCTGCCTGCACCCATGTCCCAGGTGTGTGCTTTTCCTTTTTCTTGTTTCTTAATAAACTCTACTTGTTTGCCTTCCCTATTGCATGTCCTTAAATTCCTTTATGTGATGTAGCCAAGAACCTAGATACCCAAAGTGTTTCACTAATAGTTCTCTGAGAAATGGTTCCATCTATCTTGCTTCTTTATTCCTATTTCAATAAAATTTTAGCACCTTTGAAATGTGCTTGGAGTCCTGATTTGTTCAGCCATCATAGAACCTGCAAGTATGAATTGTTGACATATCTGGTGTGTATGTAAATCAGGTATAGTGATGGGTTCCTTCAAGGTCTTTATTTTGTACACTGGTGCTCATTCCCAAGATTTGAGGAGTGAGCTAGACAAAAGTCTTAAATGCTTAGAGGCACTAAAGGAATTATGTATTCCAGTGTCCTCCTTTTAAGAATAAGTAAACTTAGAACTGAAACGACTAAACAACTTGCTCAAGTGGCACCAGAGAAGAGATTAATGTCCATGCAGCATATGGTTTTCAAGCACAGGTTCTGGAGTCTTCCTGTGGTAGAATATGAGCTATGCAACTTGCTTACTGTGCAACTGTAGCAACGTTGCTTAATCTCACTGTGTCTTCAGTTTTTCACTTAAAAAATGGGAAATACAATTGCACCTCTGCCCCAGAGTTGTGAAGATTAAAAGAAATAAAGTAGATAAAGTAAATAGTGCCAATTGCTACTTTTCCCTCCAGACCAGTGTTTCCAAATACCAGTCTATGGATTCTTTGCATTCAAAATACAGCAAACTCCTGTATTAGTCAGCCAAACCAGTGCTGATGCAAAGTACCAGAAATCTGTTGGCTTTTATAGAAGGAACTTATTTGGGGTAGAAGCTTACAGTTACAAGGCCCTATATAGTCCAACTCAATGTTACTTCCTCACCAAGGTCTGTTGCCATGTGTTGAAGCAAGATGGCAGGTAACCTCTGCCTGGTCTCTCTTTCTTTCTCTTAAGGCTCCATGGGCCTAGTTTCTTCCAATCTCAGCTGAGCTGCCATAGGGCTCGTCTCTCTTCCTGGGGCTTTAGCTATCTGAGCCTTCTCCTTTCTGTCACATGGCAAGACCAAAATGACCAAGTTCTCTCCTCTTCTGTGTCTATGGAGCTCTCTTTCTTCCTGTGCCTTCTTCTCTGTGTCTTCTTAATGAGTGTCCATTTATATAGCCTGCCAAGGTGGTGGGGACTTAAGTTACACTCTACTGACTTGGTTGAATCAAAACCCTAATCTTAACACAATTTAATCAAAGACGGCTAAACTGAATCTAATACAATCAAAGGGTATCACACCCAGAGGAACAGACCAATTTACAAACATAATCTCTCTTTTTGGAATTCATAAATAATCTCAAGCTCACACAACTCCTTACCACCTTTATTTTTAAATACTGAATCCTGAGGTCCAGTTTCTTAAAATTTGGATTCAGTACATCTCTAGTGTGACTTGGAAACCCATACCTATGTTTATATGATAACCTTCCTCTCTGCCAAAAAGGAAAAAATGAAACACACCCCAAAAAATAACCCTCACCAGGTCAGGGCTAGATAAATTTATAGATAAAGAAGAATTGGAGAATGCTTCACATCTAAATCCATCTCCAACCATGGCCTAAGAGGCCCATCTTGATCTGGTCCTTATCTGCCACTTCAGACTCATTTTGTCCTTCTCTCCCCTTTGTTCTCAGTATTGCAGCCTGAGTAGTTACCATTCAGCCTTTTGTTTATTTGTTGTTGCTGTTTTGGTTTTTTTTGAGATACAGGGGCTGGAATTGAACCCAGGA
The DNA here is from genome assembly GCA_029593785.1 of Cabassous unicinctus. Taxonomy (NCBI): domain Eukaryota; kingdom Metazoa; phylum Chordata; class Mammalia; order Cingulata; family Chlamyphoridae; genus Cabassous; species Cabassous unicinctus. The sequence continues at coordinate 7,277 of JAQZBX010084283.1, read as the reverse complement.
CCTCTCATGTGGGAAGCAGGCACTCAACCACTTGAGCCACATCCGCTCCCACCATTGAGCTCTTTGAATGTCTTCTTCCTTGTAAAGAAACTTTGCACTTACAGTCCCTTTTGCATGAAAATGTCTCCAACTGTCACTTTACCTGGTTAACTCCTGCCTATACTTCATATTTCTTTTCAAATTCACTTCCCCAGGGAAGCCTCCATGACTCTCTTGACAATATTTTTTTATTTTTACTTTTTTTAAGAGGTACCAGGGATTGAACTCAGAACCTTGTACATGGGAAGCAGGCACTCAACCACTGAGCTACATCTGCTCCCAAGCACTTTATTTTTAATTATTTGGCTTTGCATCTATATTCTACTAGACACTAAGCTCCACTTTGATATGAACTTTTTATATTTGAGCTTACCACTGTATCCTCAGTTCAATGCCTGGCACATAATAGAAACTCAAACAAAAAAAATTATTTTAAATGAGTGACCCAAGGCTCCACCAGACATTTCAGCATAATTATTTTATTTATTGTTTAACAAACAACCCCAAATTTAATGCCTTAAAACAGTAACCATTTTCTTATCTCTCCTGATTCGGCAGGTTGATTGGGCTCAGCTGGGCAGTTCTGCTGTTCTCACTTAGATTCTTCAGTGGTTGCTTGGAATGATGGCTGCTGGGGCTGGAGTGATCATGAGCCTCAAATGAAATGCTGGAATGACCAGGCTTCTCTCCCTTTCATGAACTCTCTAAGACTTTTCTTTTCCACATTCCTTTCCATTTGGTCTTTCCACTTGGTCTTTCCAGTAAAGGAGCTGGATTTTCTTATGTGATGGCTCAGGAACTCCAAATGGGCAAAAGCAGCAGGTGCTAGTCTTTCTTGATGTCTAGACTCCCATATCCTGGAACACCATTTAAGCTGCTTTGTGTTAGTTAATTAAAATCCCAGATGAGTAGAATCAATGTGGGGAGGAACCGCACAAATGAATGCTTTCAATGCTTTGCATAGGACCCAAACAAGGCTGAGAAGCAGGGAATGCATTTTAATGTGAAGTAACAGTGGGTAAGCAAATATAAGTAACTTAAACTAGAATTCAGTTTTTTCTTACTCTAAAACCCATAGTGCTTATCCTTATGATTTTCATGCTCTTTTCAAAGAAAACCAAAATTGCTCCACCCCTGTTTTAGGAGTGTTTTTCTTAGGCTTTACATTTATATTATCTAAATATGTTAATATTAACAAATATTGCAGCCATGCTCACTAATATCATACAAGATAAAATAGAATTTTCATACTGAAAAAAATGATATTAATGTAAATGAAAAATTATAAGTAACATATAAGCAGATAAATGTTCAATTATCACTAATTTCTCAGTTAGTATTTTCAACTGAAGGGTTTAACTTAACCTTGAAGTGGTGTTCAGTGATTCTTGAGTGAAAGTTGCCACATGCTATTGTGAGGTCTTCTAAGAGTCCACACAACTAATTAGTACAGTTGAAATGTCTGATCTATTTTATCACTTACCTTTTTTGGATTGATGCCTGTTGTATTTTTTAAAAGTTTAGTTTAGGTTCCTGAAATGCTTCCATATAGTATATTATCTGATCATATAGCTGCTGGAGAACTTTAATATTCTGCACATCTACTTTCAGATGTTAGTATTGTTATACATATCTGAAAATTTAATATTGAGACAAGCAGCTTAAAAATTGAGGACCACAGAATATCAAATTTGAAGAGATTATGCTGTATAATATGTAATCTATAATATGTAATCTAAATCACCAACACTGGTTGGTGGTTTTCAGGTCACAATTCCCAATTCACTTAGAAACATTTTGCTTATTCTTTCTGATCCACCAAGCATTATAATTGATAAAAGAAAAACCCATTTCTTAAAATGTATATGAATGGAAATTATTTCAATAGACAAATAATAGTTTTGTTTTGTAACTTTTTAAAAATCGTATGATGGTATTCACACAATTAATGAAAAAGTTGTTAAATCGCTTAAATGGGGGTTTCCTGTATATGATTAAGAATGCCTGAAGGAGTATCTCCTAGGTGAGAATCACTCTGAATGACTGTTCCACTTGATAATAACACTCTGTAAAATTGTGACAATCAGTTGTCATTATTTAAATTCATCCTCTCTCTTTCTTGTTTTGTTCATTGCCTATTCATAAATTTGAAAATTTTGATTTGGTCATATGGCTTTTTCTTATTAATTTATTGGATTCTGAATACCAATTAACTTAAGACTACATAACTTAAGACCATTTTCTTCCTGTGGTTTGTTTTGTTTTTGTTGTTTGTTGTTTTATTTGTTTTTATCATTGCTATTTGTGTATTTTCTTGTACAGAACTTTTAATTTTGACGCAGCCTGCAATTTCCTTTGTAACTAATGCATTTTATGTCAAGTAAACAGATGTTCCAAAGAAGTGCTTTTCACATTCAAGTCATTAATCAATATGGAATTTGTCTTTCTGTATGCTATGAGGTAGGAAGTAAATTTATTGTATTTCCATGTAAATAGCTAATTATCTCAACATTTATCAAATAGTCCATTCTTCTTCCCTCCTCCCATGTGTTTTCTATATAACCATGACATATTTATGTGCCCTTATTTTGGTTCTCTGTGTTCCCTTTCACTGGTCTGCTTGTTTAATCTAACATAAAAACTATAGCTTTATTATATATCTTGGTATCTGATACAGTAAGCTTTCATTTATTTTCTACTTCAAATTGCTTTTATTTTTTTTTTGCTTTTTACATTCTGTATGGAGTACTGAGCCAGCATTCATATTACACACATGCCAATACACAAAATCTCTGTTTCTATTTCAATTTCATTTATGATAAACATTTTTTAATAGAAAGGTTAATTGACATTTTCCCCATATTGCATCATCTCTTTCATAAATATGTTATATCTCTAATTTATTTATTTTTCCTTTTTGTACTTCCATTGACTTTTAGAATATTTAAAATGCCTTACAGATGTTTTATTAGATGTATTCCTAGATATTGTTTTAGATACATGTGATGCCACAATGAATGCAAGCTATCCTTGTAAATTAATTTTCTGTAGATTCTCTTGATTTTTCTATCATAACGACAGTTCATGTTTGCCAATTCTTTTTTCATTTCTTATTGTGCTGAGCAGGACCTCTAACACAATGCTGAATAAAGAAGTAGATAATAATAATGACTAGCATTTCTAAGGGCTTGCTATGTTCCAGGCTCATGTAATAACTTATTTAAAACTCACAATATCCCATATGAGGTAGATAATATGACAAATTATTCCCATTTTTTCAAATAAGGAAAATGATACAAAATAAAATCAGTTTCAAGGTTTCATAGTTTTTTAATGACAGAATCAAGATTCCACCTAGCAGCCTGCTTATGCTCTTAGTCACTATACACATTGGCTCCTAGGAGAAATAATTGTAGGACAGCTTGTATTAATCAGATTTTAGAAGAACTGTAACTAATCATCATCATTAATATTTGCCATTGATCTTAAAACAACACTTTAACCAGGTTAAAGAAATTCCTTCATATTTTTAATTTGTTAAAATATTTCTTCTATATTTACTTAAGAGGTTTTAGGGATTTTTCTTTTAATTTACTAATGATTAAATCAATTATATAATGAATTTTATCAATAGATTTGATAATGTTAAATCATTTTTGAATTTCAGGAATAAACTCTATTTAGAGATGATGTATGTATACATCACACATACACACTTATATACTACTGGATCCCATTTGCCATTATTTATTTTAAATAATGTATAAGTATATATACTTATAAGTATAGCATTTATATTGATACTGTTTCTGTCTGGTTTTATTATAATTATTACACAAACCACAAAAAATGAACATGTGATCTGTTCTTTTTTATGTTTCATAGGAGAAATGTTTAAGAGGGATTATTTATTCACAGTTTGGGAAATATGTCTGTAAAACCATGTGCACCTGTTGCTTTTTTGTTGTAAGTATATTTTGGATACCAATTAAATATATTTAATGCTTATTGTCTATTCAGTTTTCTGTCTCATCTTAAGTCAATTTGGAAACTTTATTTTATAGAAAATGATTGATTTTCTCTAAATTTTCAAATTCATTGGAATAACATTTTTCATGATAGTCTCCAAAATGATTTCAGCTATTTTAAATCGGAAGTTCAGTGCCAAATGAATTCACATCCTGAAACTTCCCATTTGGGGAGACTTCCGTGATTCCCCTTTGACTTTGTCATCTACAGTTTGTTTATTAACTATCTCAAGATCTCTGGGGAGGAACTTTGTCGTTCTTAAAAAGACTCCTGTCAATATCCTCAGTTATTTTTTATTTGCCTTAAATTGATTAAAGCAAATATAGGAAAATATAAAGCCTCCCCAAATCATCATTGAGTACAATATCTGTAACCAATCACTATTCAGAATTAGCCCACTTGTTTTAATTTGCTAAATCAATTAATAGGAAATTTAACATCATAGAAACCTGAGTAGTTTCATCCAAATAGTCAAAGGATATTAAATGACATTACCATAAAAAATCCTCTATATTTTGTAGGCAACATCTAAATAGGTAAAAGTGCTTCCTGGTGTAGAAACTGTTTTGAGTGTAGTACTTAATTTAATGGTAAAACATACTACCAAGTACCTTGGTCCTTCTGAAAATTCCACACCTTCATCTATTTTTTTATATAATGAAACTTGCAAGTTAGTTTTACACAATTTGAAAATGATTTCCATGGATTCATGTTGGTGACTTTGGACTTATCATGACTTGCTTCGCAGATGTTGTAGACATGACAGAAGTAAATGTGCTTCACACTCTAGTAATCCCAACATGAGAAGAGAATGATCTTGATAGTTGATGTCCCTTCAGCTTGAGGCCTAGTACAAAAATGCATGAGAAGACCTGAGCCCAACCAACAGCTAAGAATCAAGTCCAGGTAACCTGCAGCCTGAAACAGAACCACCCAGCTGAGAACATCCCACATCATCATGGATCTGCAGATCTATAAGCTTGAAAAATGTTTATTTTTTTAATTCACTGAGTTTTGGGTGCTTTGTTACTCATCATAGAAAGCTAACTTAAACATCATATAAAATTGCTTAAGGGGTTAATGAGTCAATATATGTAAAATGAATTGACTTGGAATCTGATTTCTCTCTGATATATCCTGAAAGCTAAGACCTGTTTGTTTCTGAGTAAGTGTTCAACAAACATTTGTTTATTGTTGAATAAATGAAGTAAATGTTGACTTTTCACATAAAATGTGCTAAAAAATATTAGTTGCTATTAGCCATTACCTGTATAGACTCTTGTCCATTTCTAGTGATGGTGATGTTAATTTGGTTGATAACAGATTATGTAATATCCATTTAACTTTCATTTACATTTATTTACAACAAATAAGTGAGCTAAGGAGTTCAATATTGAACATTTAGTAAACAAATATATTTATCCTGCTTGTAACTAAAGTTTGGATACCGAAGTCTAGGCATCTATTTATAAATATGTGCCAATGGTCCTAGGAGGAGTTTTGAGAAAGAATAAGGATAATTAAGAATAACTAATTCTCATTAATCTGACAAAGAACCTCCTTAAATATAAATGACTTGATGTACCTTCCAAATTTTGTGAATTTACGTTTGAGAACAGTTTAAACATTAGGAAAATTGGCCATATTTTTACAGTGGTATATATGAAAATGAAAAGAACACTAACTTTCCATGAATTAGGGTATATTTTTCATTAATTAAGCAATAAACTCTTCAGTTATCTATCAACTATATCTCAATTTATTATTATTATGACTGTTGTATTCTAATTCTCTTCTCCAGAGGAATGGGATAAGAATGGAGATTTATGAGGCAGAGGGCTTGAAATTTTCCATCTGTTGGGAGTTTTTCAGGATTTGAGTTGGTGGAAGGAATGCATCTTACCTGATCCTACAGGACATGCAGAAATAAAGGAAATGTTGAAACCCAAAAGACCAATGTAAAGGAAGTATCAAGAAGTCTTATAAAGAGCAGACAGAAAACTGAATTTCATCCTGGGGAGACCCACTACATTCTCTAATAGAGTGGCAAGAATCTCTAGAGTACATGGGCTGTGCCTAGAGAAGGAAGACAGACCAATATGCCAGGTCCTGTATATTGATGGTTGTATTCATAAACCTTGCTCTTGTGAAATTGAAACTTAGCCTGGTAATATACATTGCCTAAGAGTTACCTCCTGAAAGCCTCTATGTTGCTCAAATGTGGTCTTTCTCTAAATCAAACTCAGAATATAGATTCCCTTCTTTCCCTGTGGCATAGACATGACTCCTGGGGATGAGCCTCCCTGGCACCAAGGAATTATTACCAAATGCCAACTAGTGATGCATTTGGAAAAAGCCTTGAACCAAAAGGAGGAAATATTAAATACAAAAGAGTTTTTATAGCTAAGAGATTTCAAAATGAGTCAGGAGGTCATTCCAGAGGTTACACTTATGCATGTCTCAGGAGGATCTCACTTACATCTGCAGTAAACAGTGCCTCAAGCAGGGATGCTTCTGAGGGCTCTGGAGACATCTGAACACTATATGCAGGGCAGGCAGCCCCGGTGAATTGGCATCTTGCTGGTGAGCCTTACCTTGGAATATATGTTAACCAGTCTCCCCAATGTATCAGAGTTAGATTCATTTGTAATTTTCCTGCAATGGTTCTTCTGCCCCTTTTATTTGAACCTATAATTAGCACTACACCTATTGAATATATGTCCCAGAGACTTGGGTCTTCCAGCTGTTCATATGCCAGTTAAGCCCTGAATTTTAGCAGAGTTGTGGCCAGCACCTACTCTCCAGTTTATCGGATTCACCCAGGACAACTAGCAAAGGGATGATGATGGGCAATGCCTATCCCAGTAAACAGAGAATATCTACAACTGTAAGCAAGGCAATTTCATCCATCTGCCCCATGGGATCTGGGGCTGCTCTCAAATGGAAGCAGAGTGAGGATCACCATCCCAAAGTCCTCAAGATTGAGGAACAAGCAAACATGGGGGGACAGAATCAACTATGGACCAAAGTAGACTTATTATTCTAGTAATGGAAGAACTTATGGCATGAATATAAAGACAACGGTCACCAGAGTTTCTGGGGAGAGGGAGAAGGAAAATAGGTGTAACATGGGCCATTTTAGGGACATTGGAATTGTTTTGCATGATGTTGCAATGACAGATACAGGACATTGCACATTTTGTCAAAAC
>JAQZBX010084282.1:0-13279 GCA_029593785.1 Cabassous unicinctus | reverse complement strand
TCGATTGAGCCACACCCTCTTCCTGTTGTGAGGTCTTGCTGCATCAAGCCCACCGGGCCGCTCGGGCCCGCCTGCCCTCACAAGGAGGCCCTGGGAAGCGAACCTGGGGCCTCCCATATGGTAAACGGGAGCTCTATCGATTGAGCCACACCCGCTTCCCTCTCACTATGGTTTTGATTTGCATTTCTCTGATGGCCAATGTCAAGCATCTTTTCATGTGCTGTTTGGCCATTTGTATAACTTCCTTGGGGAGATGTCTGTTTGAGTCTTTTGCCCATTTTTAAAGTGGATTGTTTGTCTTTTTGATGTTAGCATGAAGAATTTCTTTATATATTGTGGATATTACACCTTTATCAGATACATCATTTCCAAAAAGACAAGGATGCCCACTGTTACTATTGTTATTCAACCTTGTACTCGAAGTTCTTACCAGAGCAATTAGGCAAGAAAAAGGAATAAAAGACATCCAAATTATAAAGGAAGATGTAAAACTTTCCTTTTTTTACGGATGACATGATCTTATACACAACAAAGCTTCTGGAGCTAATAAATGAATTCAGGAAAGTGGTCGCGTACAAGATCAACACCCAAAATTCAGTATTGTTGCCATACACAAGCAATGAATAGTCAGAAAAAGAAATCAATAAAAACTCCATTTACAATAGCAACTAAAAGAATCAAATATCTGGGAATAAGTCTAACCAATGATGTAAAGGACATGTACCTAGAAAACTACAAAATAGTGCTAAAATAATCAAAGAAGACCTAAATAAATGGAAGCACATTCTGTGTTCATGGGTGTTCATGGGTTGGAAGACAATTGTTAAGATGTCAATCCTACCCAAAATGATTTACAGATTGAACACAATCCCAATCAAAATTCCAACAACCTTCTTTGCAAAAATGCAAGATCCAGTCATCAAATTTATATGGAAGGGTAAGGGGACTGGAATAACCAAAGCCATCATGAAAATGTAGAATGAGTTGGAAAATGCACTTCCCAATCTTAAAATTTATTACAAAGCCACGGTAATCAAAACAGCATTGTACTGACACAAGAAGAGACATAAACCAATGAATAGAATTGAGAGCTCAGAAATCAGTCCTCATATTTATGGCCAACTGATTTTTGAGAAGGGGACAAAGACCGCTCAATTGAGAAAGTACAGTCTCTTCAACAAATGGTGCTAGGAAAACTGAATCTCCATTTGTGAGAAAAAAAGAGGACCCTTACCTCATACCTTATACAAAGATCAACTCAAAATTGATCAAAGACCTAAATATAAATTCCATCAATATCAAGCTCTTAGAAGAAAGCATAGGAAAGCAGCTTAGAACCTTGTGTTAGGCAATGGCACAAAGAACAAGCAACAAAAGAAAAAAGTAGATATATGGGACCTCATCAAAATTAAAAACTTTTGCACATGAAGGTATAAAAACCTACACAATGGGAAAAAATATTCGAAAACCACATAACCAACATTTGCGTTCATTTGACTTTACAAATTTATCTGTTCTAGTGGATAAGGGGTGGCATTTTATTGTGGTTTTTATTTGCATTTCCCTAATGATGAATGATGGCAAACATCTTTGCATGTATTTAATGACCACCTGTATATTTTCTTGGAGCAATGTCTATTCAAATACTTTGCCCAGTTGTTAATTGGGTTGCCTTTTTAGTATGGAGCTGAAAGAGTTCCTTATATAGTCTGGATACATGTCCCTTATCAGATATATTTTTTGCAACTATTCTCTCAGTTTGTGGGCTTCTTTTTTTCCTTAATGGTGTCTTTTGAGGGGTAAACATTTTTAATTTTGATAAAGACCAACTAATCTCTTTTTGCTATCATTGTGCTTTTGGTGTCCTAAGAAACCATTGTCTAACTTAATGTCCAGTAAATTTTCTGCATGTGTTTTCTTCCAAGAGATTTATAGTTTTAGCCTTTACATTTTTGTGTATGATCCTTTTTGATTCGATTTTTGTATATCATGTGAGGTGCTGGTCCAATGTCATTCTTTAAAGCTATGTCCTTTGAGAGAAACAAAAACTTTGCACCTATCACTTTTGAAAAACTACTTTCCCATACCATGTTCTTGGTAAAACATGTTGGAAAAACACGTAGTTTTGTCAGGAGAAAAAGAAAATTGAACAAAACTTGGTGGATTCACATATTTATTATAAAAGCTATATTTTTAATCAAAATATGTTAGACATTGTATTAGTCAGCCAAAGGGGTGCTGATACAAAATACCAGAAATCTCTTGGCTTTTATAAAGGGTATTTATTTGGGGTAGAAGCTTACAGTTACTAAGCCATAAAGCGTAAGTTACTTCCCTCACCAAAGTCTGTTGCCACATGTTGGAGCAAGATGGCTCCTGACATCTGCAAGGGTTCACCCATCCTTCTGCCTCTTAAATCTCCATGGGCCCAGCTTATTCCGATCTCAGCTGTAGGCTGGTATAAGGCTTGTCTCTCTCACCGGGGCTTGTTTCTCTCTGGGCTCAGCCACTCTGCTCTCTCTACAAGAGAAGCTGTAAACTATCAGATGAATGCCTCATCTTTCTTCCCGGGGCCTCTGCCATGTCTAATGGAGCCTTCTCTCTTTCCTCACATATCTGCTTCTCTGTGTATTTACTTTCCGGGGCTCCAGCATCAAAACTCAAACCCACCAAGGCGTCAGGGGTTCAACGTCCTACTGACATGGCCGAATCAAAACCCCAATCTTAATTTAATCAAGTAAAAGTGAAACCTTTGAACCTAATACAATCTAATATGCCCTATTAAAGCCTTACTGTGTTACTACATCCCTCACTTTTCCTTGAGGAATTTCCTTTTCTCCTTCTAAAATCCATTATTCGAAACTCCTCAGTTGATTCTACTTTTTACCCTCAGATGGTGAGTCAGATGCAGCCTACATACCATGGCTTATTCCAAGCAATCACATTTTTGACATCCACTGAAACATGTGGGTGGACCATGCCCATGTGGAAGTAGGCTGAGCCTCATGGAATTTAAGGGTAATGTTGTTATAAGGGAACTATATGCCACAGTGTCATTGCATCATGCTGTGTGAGCCACCTACACTTTTCAGTAATTGATTGTGTGTATGCAATTTATTCCGTTAGAGTCCATTATTATAATACAAGAAATTCTTGGGAAGGTAGAAGGAAGAACGCATCACAGTCAGATTGTAATAACTATCTAGACTATTTAAAATCACTCAGCTTGTTCTATATTAGAAAAACAAGCCCTCTACAATTATCTAGTTTATGCATTTTATATGGCTTTCTGATTTCATACTTGAGACAGCACATGTTATTACACATTTTAATATTGATGTTTAGGGAAAAAATTGCTCAAAATGTGAAATACTGCCCACAATATTTACAGGATGAAGTAAAATGTTCCCCTCAAGTATCCATCCAGTTACTTCTCACACACACACAAATATTTAACATATTAGTGCAATATTTCTGTTCTATCAATTCTTTTAAGTTACTCTGGATTCATATAATTGGTCTAGCCTCCTTGCTACCTCTCTCTAAATTTTTCATTGGTGATGTTTTAGGAAAAAAAATAATAAATTACTCTTTATTTGAATTAATTTTACATGTGTTCAGAATTTTCTTCCATTCTACTTTATGTAAAAATAGAACTTGGTCTTTTTCATTTGAAAACTGGGAACTGGGACATATTTTTTACCATTATAGGTTTATACTACATCTTATTCAAGGTATAAGCTTCTTAGATTACAAATGTATTATGATAGCGTCTAATTATTACACCAATTGTCCCATTTCAATGGATTAAAAAAATAGGATAAAAAGCATTCCAAGTTGCAAATTGGCTTTCAATAAAAATTATTTTAGTGTGGGCGGGTGAAGGACATGGGCAAATGAGCATAAATTGACACTTATAAGGAGATTTTAATCCCAGGTCCTGATTCACAAGGAATGGGGTAGCATAAAAAGACTGAAATAGGAAACTGAGGGCTCATTGGCTTTGATAAATACTTAAAACATGTTTATGTTACAAGAGATTTTTTAGTGTTAAAAATTCTTAATTAGAATGATAACTCTTATTTTCAGTATTTTTTAAATCATTTTTAAAAAATAAGACAGATTCTTTTTTATAAATTTTAAAGATTTTCCAGCATAAAAATTAGATTTTGCAACTAACCCCATAATTTGGTTCTATTTCAAGTGATATATTATCACAGCTCTATGTGAAATTAAAACAACAACAACAACAAAAAAAAACCCCACACAAGTTGAAGTAGCCCTTAGTTAATCCACACTAAGGATTCTCCCTTCCTTTATTGTCTGTTTTATGTTTTGTTTCCCTTTATTGCAAATTGCTTAAATTTTTTGCATTTTATTTTACACCATAAAGGACAAACATAGAGTAGTTTCTGTCGCTGTCTATATCATCCCCAAATGGGATTGCAATAAAGTTAAGCCACAACTGATCATACACGTTTGGCCACTCTCTGTAGAGTGCTCTCTTAAACCTCTCCATTTCAGTTCTCTAACTTCCCCTAGCAACTACTTTTGTGTCACATTACACATTAGTGTTGGAATTTTCCTCCAACTAGTATGTCTAGGATCTATAGCAGGCATAGATCTGTTTCTCACTCTGTAATGTTGCCAAGTTCCAGGTGTGGATGCCTATACTTTTTATCATTGCAACCTAAATTTCAGCTCTTTGCAAGTGTTTTATTTTTGCCAGCATTATGCCTTTGTACTCACAGATACAATGTGCTTTTCACATGGAATCCTCAGCTTTCTTTACAAATGCAGCGTTTGGAAATGTTGCTACTTTTAACTCACCTCTTTTGAATCTACTGGACCCAGTGGTCTATGTAAAACTGCATTTGTTTCCCTTTGGTGTAGCAGTTTGTAAATCTGAGCTGTTAACTTGTATGTCAGAATGTTTTTTCAGCACATATATTACTCGGTCACTATCTTTATAAAATTAATAAAGGGTTGATCTATAAGTGTTAGACCTAAAGAGCTGAAATATTATTTTTTGATTAATGGCTCTTTTGTAACTCTCAATTTTCATGCAAAAAAGTGTACATTAGTTTGTTCTTGGTGTATCAAACATTTAGACTTGGGGAGATACAATTTTAGGCTTATTGGCATAATAGTGCAATATATACTTGCTTATATTTGGACTGAAATAAACCTCATGACAACCTCAGACACAGAACCACTTAATTCTCTGTTCTTTCTCTCTCCATCTATATAATGTGACTAGTGATGACATCTACTTTTATATATTGTCGTGGCAATTAGGAAACAATGTTTTAACTTTGGCTCAAATATCTTATAATATTGCTATGCAGATAGAAATGAATCTTGTTTATAATCAATTTTAAAAATATTGATTCATTAAAATTTTGTTTTATAAAACATTTGTAGATTTTGTTCTTAGAAAGTGGGCCCAGGCACTGTTTTGAATAGGATTAGAGTGTAGCCATAGTTCATGTCCAGAACAGCAAGCGGATGGAAAAATTGTAAGCCATTTCTAAGTTTCTGTAGTCTTGCATGAATATAATTAAATATCAATTCCAGAAAATTGTTGTGAATGATTAAATGGAAAGTAAACTTGTCTGCTTCTTTTCCTGTTCCTTAAAAATAACAGTATTTTACTTATTGCCCCTTGACTATATTTTTTTTCCATACAAAATGAAGAAGTTAATAAAATTCTACTTTATTAAATTATGTGCCTCGGATTTGCTATCTTTACACTTATACCCTTAAAACATTACTTAATTATAACCCTAGTCGTTTTATGCACATAAACAATACAAGGAAACAGCAGAATTTCCATGACGTTTTTACGATTGTGTGGTGATTATGCACAGCATACTATATTGTTCCAATAGATATGATTCATTTTGAACATAGCACAAAGCATTATGAAATGTTTTCCTTCCCAATATGTGACTGTGTTTTCTCTTTGCCAATTCATAGCACAAGATTTACCAACTCAGAAAAAATGAAGACTCTTAAAAATTATTCAGAAGTAACTATTCAGTTTACTATTGTTGTAAATAAGAAGTTATTTTCAGATTAAGGCAGGAGTTTTCAGCTATATGATAAATTAACATATATAGAGAGACAATAATTTAAAATATGTTTGGCCATTTTCAGTTACTGGGTTTTTGTAGAGAAAGAATTTTGAGGAAAAGTTACATTTAGGCTTTGTTCCAATCTCTTTTTTATTTTTCCAGTTTTTATACAAAAAAAAGTTAACTGGTATAGTTTCTTCACACAATGTGCCTGAGGATAAGTTGTTTCAATTGTAAAGTACTATTATCGGTCACTATGGAATGAAGTCTAGGCATAGAAATTGACCTTATGAGGTTACTCTGCGAGCCAATAACAAACAAACAAAAAAATGCTACATAAAACTTTTCACTCCTAGAGCAGTAGAAACTTATATGAGCTCATATCGATGGGTATCTACTGAAGCATTTCTGCCTTAGGATTTTCATTTGAAGGTTAAGAACCAAGTATTTTCTCTGTCAAAGTTCCTGGGTTTAAATTCCTTTAACCTTACTCTCCTTATAAATATATAAAAATTAATCAGCCCATAGTAATATGATTTACTAAAAGTATTCGCCATACCACTTTTTGCCCTTCTTTGATTCCTTATCATAATTACCGGAGGAAATCAAATTTCTGCCCCAGCATATATACAAAGCATGCTTACCAAGTTTCAATACTATGGTTATAGGGTGATAAGTTTGATCAGTCACACAGTAATTTTGCCTCCCTAACGTGAATATCTAATTTATTTTCCCAACTTATTATCAATTTTTGACATAATTGATTTTTTTTCATTTAAGTGCTTATTTGATTCATTTTTTGTTAAGAAGTAGACCTAGCCTTGGATACAGACTGAGACCTAAAGCAGAGGCAGTGAATATTGATTTTTACATGTCTATGTTTTGAGCGAAATTGCCTTATAGCTAACATATTGTTATTTTTGAGAGTACTCTAAGTAACATGTCTTTTCAATGGTTAATAAAAATACTATCTCAAAAAAAGAAAGAAAAAATAGTTGAAGTATATAATTTCAGGTAATATGAATGGCAATTTGAAAGATTCCCATCCCACATCCACTTAGAGATATCACATTTCTGGATGAGACAGTTTGAAGATTTTTGTAGATCCAGAAAAAGATCATGTTCTTAAATTTAATCCATTCCTGTGGGTGTGAGATCCTTTGCTTGGATTACTTCAGTGAGGCATGGCCCAGGGTGGGTCTTGGTCCTCCTGTTGGAGCCCTTTATAAACAGAGGACTGAAAACAGAGACGCACAGAAGAAAGTGGCAGTGACAGAGAAAATCCAAGAGGCTAAGAGAAAGGTCCCTGAGGCCAGAAGTTGGAAGCAGCAAAGCACAGAGACATGGAAAGAGGCTCCTGAGAAGCTGAGAGAGAGGCCTGGAGGAGAACAGAGAAATGAGACATATGCCTGATTGCCCACAGCTGACCTTGGGGAGGAAGTAAGCCTGGAGGAGACCCAGACTGGCAGAACTGCCATTGTATCTTACCACATGGCAGGAGTCCAGGATTGCCAGAAGCCAGCCTTCGATGAGACATCATCTCTGATGATACCTTGACTTGGACCTTTTCACAGCCCCAGAGCTGTAAGCTTTTAGCCTAATAAATTTCCATTATAAAAGCCAACCCATTTCTGGCATATTACTCCCAGCAGCTATTAGTAAACTGAAACACTGGACAACATCTTTTTTTTGTCTGTTGGTTTAGTATTTCATTTAAAGTATTATTTTGCAACAGTCTATAAGAAGATTCAGGAACTGGAATCATTCACTCTTCCCTTCAGCTACAGAATTGGTAGTAGAATGGCCATTGTGCTGGTCATTTAAATACAGCTTTGGTGAGAGGTTAAGACCAATTAATAAATTAACAAACAAACCAAACTTTGAGTTCGATTGTAAAACCTTGGGTTCAAGTCCTGGATGCTAGCTTTGATTTGTTCAAGTCCCTTAATGTTACCTAGTTTCAGGCAAGTATAGGGAGGATGCCTTGCCTTCTAAACTTAAGATGATTTTGGATGTATGAGGTCTTCAGCCAGCTGTCTAGGCATCTATCAAAAAACTTGATTTACTCTAGAGTTGGTTTATTTCCTTAGTCACTGCTTCATGAGAGGAGACAGAAGGCTGTTTGACAAGTGCTTGAGGGAGATAGGAGAAGAGATGAGAGCAAAAGGGATGGGTAATAGGGTGGTATGTTCCCCAGCTCAGGTGCAAGTACTAGGTCTGACCCTGGTTACGGCAGAAGGTGAAGGAGCCCTTCTAACAAGGAAGTCAAGTGACAGGAGAACTTGGTGCCCTGGGGACAAAGTGTGACACCCCGTGGGGCAATGGAGCATTCTACTTATTTCAACATAGAACACAAAGTCAGTCTGGCAGGAGTAGAGAGTGGGAGTGGCTTCTCTCCCTATGGCCTTCACTATGTGGCCACCAGTAATAGGGTTAAGACCCATCCTGATTCAGCTAGGCCACTTGTTACCTGGTTACAGTAAGTTCGCACCCACAGGAACATATTAAGATTAGGAACATGTTGTTCTGGGGTGTATACTTCAAGCCGCCATACTCATCTAATTCTCAAAACAAGTCTACGAGCCAAGTGCTATTATCCTTATTTCACAGCAAAGAAACAGACACAGAGAGTGGAGGTAACTTCCCAGGAGGTATACAATTAATAGATGGAATAGTTTAGATTCAATGTAGGCAGGCTGGCAACAAGACCCATGCGCTTAGCCATTAGGCTGCACTACTACCTAAAACACCTTGATCTTGTAGTTCTCCTTGCTTTAAAACCATGCGCCAACAAATGTCCACCGTTTAAGCCAACCCACTGCATGGCATTTGTTTTAGTGGCTAGGAAATTAAAACAATGAGTTAATACATTTCAGTGTTACAGCAGTACCTGGCCACAAATACTGGTCATAGTAGTAGAGATAGTTTTGGATTTGGCTAATCTAGACATAATTTTGCTTAATCCTGATTATAATCGAGGCACTCGCCTCACTAGCAAACTGTAAGGAGAAGGTACTAAAAGATTCGGCAATCAAGATAAACAATATTTAAATGGAATAATTTTAAAAATCAAAGTTAATGCCAAAAAAACCTGCTATGAATGAAATAAAAATTTCAATAAATACAAGAATCCTTCAGCTTACATATGTAGATGTTTCGCATAGCCACAGATTAGGCTGAAGTAATTTTTGAATAAGAAAACCATTCCTCTTGAGCAGAATTTTTACCATTGAGGATAAGATTCACTAATGGGACAAGAAATGACTACTGGTTGCTGGTTTTCAACTTATCGCCTTAACCATTTAGCCATTGCCACAACTGTAATTATGTATTAATGTGTATATGTACATACACATTAATATATTATTACCAGGAAATAGTGTGATAGGTTCAATTTTTAAAACACATTGTACAAATATAGTTTGCCAGTTTATACTGATATACTGAAAACCTCGAAAATAATCCTATGAAACACAATCACTTACACACACCAAATAGTTTTATTCATCCATTCATTGAATATATGCTGAGTAGCTACTGCATGTCAGACTCCAGATATGATAATGAAATCTTGATCTTTTTCTCCAGTGATTTTCATCCTTTCTTCCTTACGTGGAAATCCAATATGCAAAACTGACAACTTCTGAGTTGCTCTGGTGTAACTGGAAGCAAAGATCCCTGGCCCTCCCTCCCTCCCATATTCATTCAACTATAGCCTTTGGCCATTGAAGAGACTCTGGACTCCAAGATTTTAAAACCACTGTTTTAAATAAAAGACTGTGCACTAAACATGTTAAAATGAATAACAAGGCAGTCATCAAAAAAAAAAAAAATACACCTTACTCAGGTCTATTTTGTAGGAGTTTATAGTGTTTTTTTTAAAAAAATAATTTTCCTATGTACCAAAGCCTAATTAATTTTGGGATGAAACAGGAACTTGCTCATCCCTGGATAACCACTAATAACTGTGAATTAGAGCCTCTAGTCTCTCCTTTGACAGAGCAGTCAGAAATTTTGTTTGGTGTGTTTTTTTATTTTGGCCTGTGTAGATCCTTAGAATCTGACACAGCCAGGTGATGCAAATGAATTCACTGTTAGTGTATTTATTACCTGGTGCTCTTCCATGTGAAAATGCTGTTAAGAAAAGAACAGAGTTCTTGGGTTTTTATTGAGCAATTGCTGTTAATTGACTGAAAGCGTGAAAATAAAATATTCCTAAACCTATGCCTCGGCTCTCTGGAGACAGTGGAAATGTCTATAGAATATTTTTGACTCCGTGGCATATTTGAGATGTGAGACACATTAACAATGAGAGAGGTTTTAGGTCAGAATCACTCTGCATCATAGATGCCATTATCTGCTGATTTAGCTGGACTGAAAAGTGCTGAAAAATAATCCTTTTTGTGTCCTTGTCAGTGGCTCCAGCCTAGAGTTATAGAAAATCAGCTCTACCTGAGTCAGGTAATGATTACAAAATGAAATTTGCTCTTGACTCAACAGAAGTGATGGGGGGGGGGAAATATTTGATAGGAATGATGAAGATCATCTAAAGTTAAAGCTTTCTAGGATGTAAAAAGTACTAAGCACCACTAATCTTTGAGCCCGTGCAAGCATCGGCAAATTATCCTTAACACTGAATGTAGGTGACCACCTAAAACGTATTTCTGCTCCCCAAAGCTTCATGTCCTCCCTTTCCGTGGCTCCAGCAAGGGGCGTTCGGTTCAGCCCTCTGAGGTCCCTCCAGCTGAGCGCGGGAGCTGATTACCCAGCAGGCGGTGCGGCTCCAGCGGGGAAGTCAGAATGGTGCCGGCTGTTCCCTGGGGAGGGACATCCTGTAAAAACACCAAGGTTGAGAACTGTCATATTCACAGCAGTAGGTGCATTTTCCTCAGAAATTAATGGAGCGAGCTGGGCAAAAATGTTTTTAAGCTGCATCTTCCCCTGAGTAAGATGCAAATTCAAAGCTCTTTTGAAGCCCTGGAATGAAAGTTAAAGATAAGACTTTTTAGTTTTTTGACATTGATAATCTAGGCAACCCTAGCACAACGAATATTAAATTGAAATGCGAGATATGTGGGATAGATGCTATTCAGGCTGGCTCAGAATGCAAGCAACAACTTGTGGTGGCTTTTAACATAGGATTACTGGGATTTTACTGTATATTTCTTCCTCCAGTGAGTTATGAACAATCAGTACTATCAAATTATGACTAGTATATTTTTAGGGTGTGATAAATATATTCATTAAATGGCTTTGACCCTGAAAGTAACATCTGGAAGAGAAGTAGTAGCAGTCTTTGGAAGTTCTCTGTTTAGTGTTCTGTAGGGTGAGGGCAGGGGGGGAAGGCATTACTGTCCCCTGCACAGCATGCAATAATCTTAAATTATACCTCCCATTCAAGAGAGGTAAGAGAGAATTATGTGCTAAGCTTAAAAGAATGTGCAGTCCATTTTGTAGAACTATTTGTTACACTTTCTTAAAGAATGTGCCCATAAATATGTTTTGAATGAGTCGGTGATGGCCACAGTGAAGGCTTTTGAGGCTTCAAAATTACCTCTTCTATTCATGTAATTAAGTAGAGGGAAACCCTAATACAGAAGCCCTTTCTACTTTGGAAGTATGCGCACAACCAAAATTCTCTGGCTGTGACTTTGGCAGTCAACTCCACAAAAGAAGTGTATAGCATCTTTCAGAAACACAGACACCCTCAACAACTGCATTATCACGTTGATCCGAGTAGCTACCGAAGCCCCTGTTTATCTGCTTCATTTTACCAACAAAGAAATTGTGGTTCACTGAGGTTAGGTAGTGTGCCCAAGAGAAGACAGGAAAACCTGACTAATTTGCCCATTCATTCATCCATCCATTCATTCATTCAACCACTCAATCAAATAATATTTATTAAGTTCTTATATGTGCCAAGCACATTGTTGATCCTGCCACCACTGATTAGCCCCAAAATCCTTCTGTCACCCAGTTACTTTAAATAAGAACTTGAGGTGAGAAACGGCCTGAAAATTGGGGACTGGAATCAGGGATCCTTTGAGGTCTCTTCTAGCTGCAATATTTATACTTCCATTAAAAGTTTTAATATTTGCATCTTCCCATTGACTTATGAAAATAGATTCCTTTTCTCATGTTTTGCTTATTCTGTAGCTGACAAGTTCAGGAGAAATTCAAGTTAAATTAGATTTAACATTTTTTGGTATTTTTGGATAACATTTTTGGATTGTATGTATGTATGCATGTATTTGTATATAATATTTTTATGTATATGATTTTTTTCCAGTTTCAGAATATTCAAGGTCACCCAAAATATGACCTCACAGTTGCTTTCAGATAGAACATTTCTTTAAAAAGGAATTGCCTTATATATGTTAAAATATTTTATCAGGACTTGAAATCTTCAGTCACCAAATTGATGCCAGCAACAACAACAAAAAAATTCAGATCCAACTAATTGGAAAGCATTGGAGCATGAGCATCTGGGTGTGATTCATTGTCGCTGATGATGTTTCCAATTACTCATACGTATTTATACATTCTGAATCAAGGAGAAAAACAGGAGTCCGTAATTTTGGTTTTATATGTCGGCGCGTGGGTTAAGAGATTTTAATGTGGTGTATCCATCCCCTTGCCCTTTGTAGGAAAGACAGGGTAACTTACTTAAATCATTAGCGATGAAAAAAATGTTTGCAGCTTGCTTGTATATAGGAGAAACGGGCTGGATTATATTAAGAGTTGTCTCCAAACATTCCATAAAAATTATAATCATATCAATTAAATGCTAGTGGCAAATATCTCAATTATCCTTAATGGAACTGAGCTTATAAATGAGCACACTGGGAGACTACTTGTACTTTATGTGTAGCCATTCTCTTCAAAAAGCAACAATTATAGTTTTGCTCATGAAAATCCCTCCATAAAATGCAAATGTGCTACAAGCTTGGAGTTTATTTTAATGTAACATTATCATACGGTGTTATAATAACCTTACTATTTTCTTTTGAAAAAGCTATACAAACAATAATTTAAAGCTATACGTTAGTATGATCCTTCATTAAAATGTCATCTTTAAGTGGACTCGGAATTTCTTTTGTTATTTTACTGCCTCTCTTTGCTGCCTAAGACATCTAGCAACTTGATTATGCACTTCTTGTCACGAGATGCCATGTTGGCCAACAAGCAGAGATCACAGTGGA
>JAQZBX010084281.1:0-13279 GCA_029593785.1 Cabassous unicinctus | reverse complement strand
GAGGATATCAAGTACCAATATCTTCAAATGTTGATAAACTGTTACATCTTTAAGTCCCACTAATTCACAATTTAATACCATACACACTACATACTCACATTTCCAATCTTTTACAGCACATAACAAAGTTATTAGAAACACTGGACGACCACGACCAAGGATGTTGTAGAGTTCTGACAGGGAGAGCCAAGATCAGGGAAGTGGTTTTAAGAAACATGTCTACTAAAAAACATGGGAATAGGAGTAATTTAAAATGTTCAACACATATTAAATGCATGATTGTGATTCCAAATCACCATTTAGTATGTGCTGTATTATAGGGTATAAAAACTGCCAGCCCCCAGTGGAATGTTAAGTTGACACCCAAGACAGTCAAAGCCTCCATAATTCAATATCCCACTATTTTCTGGTTGTACTAAAAAATAAACCACCAGCAAATGATTTCCCCTCTTAAAAAAAAGAATTTACACTTAAAAAAATGGAATGAGGTGGGATTCCAATTGCCTTCTTAAAAATATTTCTTCTGGAGCTACTAAAAAATTTGCATTTACAAAATAGCTGATAAAAATATTCCTCTGGATTGTACAAGAAGGGAGAAACAGGGACCACTGATAAGACATGGTATATGGTATTAACCAGACTTGGCTTCTTTCCTGCTTCATCAGAGGCTGGACTCTCCTCATTTTTAGTTTCTCCATTTTCCGCAGGTAAATCTTCTTTAGTTTCTTGGTTAGCCACTTCAGCTTGTTTTCCCTTTGCTCCCCCCACCCTTTTTCCTTTTGGTTGCACTTTTTTGTCTGAAGGTTTATTCTTTCCCGCTGCCTTTTTTGGCTTCGGTTCCACTTTCACAGGAGCTGGTTTAGCGGATAGCCTCGCCGACCTCCTCTTGGGCTCCTCCTTCCCCGCGGATTCGGTCGAGCTGACCTTCCTCTTGGGCATCTTGGAGGTGCCAGGGGACGCAGCGCGCCGAGAGCCTTCTCCAAGCCGAGCTGCTGGCCGCTACCACCCCTCCCGCCGCCCAAACTGCTGGGACCAGCGGCGGGGTCGCTGGGAGAACCCAACCCCTTTCATTTTAAGATTAAAATTTATCAGTGTGAGGACACTCCCTTGAGTATATTCAGGGGTAATTAACTAAGAGGGGTTTGAGTTACGTCTCCATTCACATAAGACCTCTTCAAATAGATCAATCCTGACCCCTGACCATTACATAAATATCAGTCTCTACCCGCATTCTACAGTACACCTCTGTCCCCTTATCCTGCTTTTTTCTTCTTCACATTTACCACCACCTCCATATTACTTACCAGTTTTAAGTTTTCATTTATTTATTGTTTGCCTCTTTCCACTAGGATGCAAGCTATATAAGAGCAGGCAATTTACTTTTATGTTTGGATCTATAATCTTAAAGCCTAGACGAGCACTTAGTACATAGCTGCCAGAACCTATGAGGGAGAGAAAAATTAACAGATTAGAGGGAAAGAATCAGTAATCAACCAGTTAGCAGTGGTGGGGGATTGGAGCAGGTATACAGAAAGAAAGCTGCAGAAACAAGAGAAAGGGAAACTTATTGTCCATGAGTCAGAGAGAGACAGAGTTGTTTATCTCTAGAACTGCCATAGCTCCTGTTGACTTTCTGGTTCCAATTCTAGCCCACATGTACCTTATAATAAATCTTTACTTAATGTAGTTTGAACTTATGAAAATTATAAAGTTGGTTATAGTTTAAAATGGTTCTATATGTTCATATTCATAAATGCTACCTATAAATAAATGTGAATATCCACATTCCTAGTAAAGACACATGAAACATTTAATTTTCTGTAAAATATGACACAACTTATATATCACTATCATGATTATATTAATTGAAGCTGAGATGACTATTTACAATCACACACTATAGAATGGAAAGAAAGAAACTGAAAAGCAAAAAATCAGGAGATACTCTTCCTATGAGGTTCAACCATTTGCTGTTATTTTTCCTCCATGAATTCCTTCTACCTAGTCTTGACCATCACTATTTCTTCCCCATCTCCTCCTCCCAAAAATTCATATTAGGAATAGCTTGTTGTTATTTGAGCATAATGCAAAACGAAGGGGGAAAAAAAAGAACCTAACTCAAACTCATCTTTCTCCAGGTTTATACTAGATTCTACCCTTTTTTCTGAAAATTATACCTTAAACTTTATAGCTCAGTACCCTTCTTCATATGACAAGACATTTGAAAATGGAAATGAACAGAATCACAGAGTCAGAATTTAGTACTTAAACTCAAAGACTCCTTTAAACTGTGCCCCTTATATCTGCTTTATTAGCTTTTAGAATTGCTGTTCAAGTTTGGGATTAAATTAATTTCACAATTAAGAAAAATAAAAGCAAAAAAATATTTCTCTCAGAAGTACAAAGTGACAAATTGCTTCATCTTTGCAATGTGTTTTAATAAATTTTCTTTTAACTGCATGGGAAATATAACTGCATCTATCTGATAAATTGTATATTTAACTTCTCCAGAAACTTCTAATAAGACACTCTAAAATGGGCCTTGATTTTAAGCTCATTGGGTAGAAGCAAAAAATGGAAACCAAACCTAATACTGAGTAGTAGGTCTCTTTCTCAATAGGCAAAAGTCTTTAGTGAAAAAAAAAAGACATAGTTAGGGTGAATGGACAAAAATTAAAATGATGACCTTTAGATTTCATCTCTTTGTGAAGTGATCATTTCCTAGCTCTTGAAGTTGCCTTTCCTTTGTGTTTTTCCTCCCTTCTAAAATATAAGAAACTCTCTGATCACATGATCCAGAAAGACTTTGTAGAAGTTAAACTATGAAATTCATAGGGAAGAGAGCATTGAAAATAGTCTGAAGAAAAATAAAATCAGACTACTACTTGAACTTTAAAAATCCTCATTTGTGAGGGTTTTTTTTGGAGCTACTGAGAATTGAACCCAGTTTGTCAGACATGGGAAGCAGGCACTCAACCACTGAGCTACACCGGCTCCCCCATGAGGTTTTTTTAATTAAAAGTTGATGACGTACAAGTGTTGAAAATGCAAATAAATGGAAGGGCAGATGCTTTCTCCAATAAAAACAGAATCATATATTTTTCAGATAAGCTTTATTATGAAAAAAAAAAAAAAAAAACTGCTTTCTTTTGTAAATAGTGCAGTTGTCTAGAAAGAAAATTCCCATGATAGATATCTACATAGTGAGAGTGTGTACATGTATGTGTGTGTATATATCTCATTATTTTAGTAAAAACTACAATGTAAAAGTCCGATCCCCTCTCTGATAATTAACAGTGAGGCATTAGTCCATTTGTAAACTTGTGTCTGGATTTACAGTCTCCTTCCTGGGTAAATTATAAGCAAATTCCAATTTCACTGAAGCAGGTTGAAATTTATTGATGGGAACACAGAATATGTTAACTGATGTGAGGTCCTATGATCCTATTAATCTCTGCTTAGCTAAAAATGTCTGCATTGCTCATGAGTCTTTAGTCCCGTATGCTGACACTTCCATGCAGAAATGAACTATAGTAAACTCACTAATGTCAGAGTTAAGCCTGGTTGATATCACTGAGCATAACAAAAGATATATCAATGTGTCAAACTCTAAATGTCATTCTTTTATGCATAGTGTAGAAACATTTGAGTCCTGATATTTTCTAGGAGAAAATGCTAAGAAAAATTACAAGTTATGATCATAGGAGGTGGGCAAGGTCTTATCTATTGGAGAAAAGAAATAACTCCTAAATGGGCAAATATGCTTTGTTTTTATTCATTCAAATTTCTTAACTCTAAACTCAGTCACTTATATTTTACTGAAGAAATACTTTGTGAACAGAAATTATGCACCAGCTCCATTACAAATAACTGGATGAAAGGTGTGTTTGTCTGCATCGCACTGGGGGAGAAAAACTGTTTGAAATTTCTCAATGGGGGATTGCACAGAGTGCTACAAGTAATCAGAGTGGCACCTTGCCAGAGTTGAGTCTTGAAAGATAAGCAGGCATTACCTGTGGGAAGACAGACTAGCAGTTGTAAGAGCATAGAGGAAAGAAAGTTTAACTTCACATATCCAGGAATGCCCAAAGCACCAGGAACATGTGGCAGAAAGCAAAGCTGGAACAGTGGGCAATAGCCTGGTCACAAAGTCTCTTGTTTAATAAGTAAGCTCAGGAATTTTTATTATATCCCAAAGCTGATGGACTTCACAAAACTTGTAACTCTTAAGGACTAAGGTCATATATACTCTCTACTCAGAAAGTGAACCCTGCATTCTTCTTAACAAACACAATTTTCTGTATTTTTCATAATATTATAAAAATAATAGACGTCTGTTATTAGTCAGCCAAAAGGGGTGCTGTAGACAATCAGGCTCACTTCTCTTCCTGGGGCTATGTCTATTGAGTACTCTCTCTTCCTGCATATATGCTTCTGCATGTGTACCTTCTGTGTGAGAGTCTGTTTAATCAGCCCAAGGGGGCTGGGACTTGACGCTGAGTCATAATCTAATGATGTGGTTGGATCAAAGCCCTAATCATAACATAATTTAATCAGACATCTCAGCTGAATCTAATACAATCAAAGGGTTACACACCAGAGGTATATATTTCTTATAATATCTAACTGCCACACCCTTTTTGGAATTCGTAAATACCAAACTGCCACAACTTCATTGGCTACCTTATTACTAGACCATTTTAAATTTCAACTACATATATGTGTATTTTCCCAACAATAATAAGGGAGGAATAGATCCCTGATTCTTTGAGGATTTAGATCCCTTTCATCAGTTTTTTAAAAAATTTATTTATTTACTTTTATCCATTTTTACCCACCCGTTTTTGCCGTTTTTGTGTCCATTCGCTGGGCAGTTCTCTGTGTCCATTTCCTGCCCTCTCTTCTCATCCTTACCCTCCTGTCTTCACTGGGATTCGATCCTGGGAACCTCCAATGTGGGAGAGAGGCATCCTACTGCCTGTATCACCTTAGTTCCTGGCTTTTCAGCACGTCTCGTCTAGGCTCTCCCTTGTGTCACTCTCCTGTTACATTATCTTCTTGCTGCATGGCTCAGCGGGGCCTGACAGTGCACCTGCGCATGGGGCCTGACGGCGCACCTGTGCATGAGGCTGGCAGCCCACACGCCTTCTATATTTTTCTTTATTTTTACCGGGAGGTTCCAGGGATCTAACCCAAGTCCCTCCATATGGGAGACAGATGCCCAACCATTTGAGCCACATCCGTCTGCCCCCTCTTCCATCAGTTTTAAGAGCCTTTTGATATCCTGGAATGATATACTTTCTAGTCCTTCCTCTGTCTCTTCTCTCTTAAAGGAGCTGGTGTTGCCTGTTGAAAGAGATCAAGAAAAAAAATAATAAAAATGGTGTCAAAGGGATGTCAGGAGGAGAACTGAAGAAAGAAGCAATGTCAAAGTGAAAATCAACCATCACATCATACCATTTTCTTGTTTCCCAAGAATTTCAACATCATTTATACATGACTGAACTGATAAGCTCTTTAAATGCAGTCATCTCACAGTCTTTTCTGTTAAAAAAACAATGTTCTCTTAAGATCCAGGCAGTATGGGGTATGGAAAATGCAACACTAAACTAAAAAATCTGGATTCCTTGCTTTAGGTCTGGTTCTGTCACTAAACAGTAATGTAACTGTTCAATACACTTAATGAGGAGAATCAGATTTGGAAATCTTAACATTCTATCTGTAGCCAACACTTAGCTCCAAATATGTATATTGTCAGAATTTGATATTATGTCCAAAAAGTTCTCCCTGAAATTGAAACAAATAATAACATAAGATGCATATATAAGCCATATACTAAGTCATCCACCCTAGTGGATATCTCTCAAACTTAGTAAGAAGTCTAGTGCTTAAATAATATAAAAGAGATGTATTTTGATTAATTCTAATATTCCCAGGTCAATATTGGCTTAAACTTTTTTGCACATTAGAGCTGTTTCCTTTTTCATGAAAAGGCTTTAGTATATTTTAATTTCTATTACAAGAATTTGTATTAGAATTGCATTATTTGTATTGATTGCCATATAGTTAGCATTTCTTTGGAAAATAAAATAAAATCCAGTGATACATATACATATTTCAAAATAAACCAGTGTTTCTGAGAAACAGTTAATTAAAATGCTAAATTGTTCTTTTGATTAATATACTATTTTAACTAAATGGCTCTGATGGACATTTTCATCTTGTAGTTCACTGGAAATGTGAATGACTCAAAGAATAATATTTATTTTCACAAAAAAAAAATTCACTAAAGTTCTTTAGACCCATTTTCTTGTTCCTTTAAATAACATCATTTTTATCTCCCATTTGAAAGTAAAAAATAAGCAATAAAAAGAACCTGTATAAGAAAATATATGCCACTAGAGAAATGTAGGATCATCAAAATAAATAATAGTCCTCTTTTATAGTACATTTAAGGAAGACTATGTTCCTTTTATTTTTTAAAATAAACTCTTCAATTAAAACCAAAATTACATAACATTAACTAAGATGATTATCAAGCAAAGAAGGTAAAAAAAAATTCCAAGAAGAACTTCTTTGTATCATCCTCCCAAAATATGAAATTTAAATATCAGTTGATCTCTAAGGAAATATCAAGACTTTCTAAAACATCCTCTTTGCTCCACTCCCTATGAATAGGATGACAATAGAGATGGATGAAGTCCAAGGATAGCGTGGGGGTCATGGAACCAAGGGCTGGACTTTCAGGAGTAAAGTATGCCCCATCAAGGAGGAGCCAGGTATACAGCTTAGACAACCTGGGCTCTGGACATTGGAGGTATCATTCCTTCCTTCATAGTAATAATTTTTTAGTGTGTCAATTTTAAGGTATGGGTTCGAAAGACAGGATGGCCTGAAAAAAGAAATGGCCTAAAAAGCTATTTGGCATGGCAGTAAGCTAGATCTAGGCCAAAAGTACAAAAAGATCTTTTGGCTCTCTAGTTGACAAATGTTATTGTTCTGGTTGGACCCACACCCCGGTTCTCCCTCTATGAAAAACTGTAGTGTATACTATGGCTGCTGAGGGTTACAGCACTGCCCTAGTTTTTGCTCTTCCTAAGGACTAGTTGTTTAAATTTTCCCTGGATATCATGAAATAACCCAATATTCTCTTAATAAATTCCACTGGGTTTTGGATACGACATCTTGAGTTATTTTCTCTTGCTTGAGCCCATCAATACCATCAAGTCCAATCCATCCACTGATGGGTTTAAACCTATTTTTAAAAATTATTTATTGTAATAAATATTCAGTCAGTTCTCTTCTGAATCTGTAGTAAAGAAAAGCAGTTGTCAAATTTCCTAGTCATCTCAATAATATCCCATGACATCAAATATAATAAATTTAATAGGTTAAGAAGAGTCCTTTTGAAAGCTTGTTAAAATAAGTAAGCAAATAAACAGCAAGAGCTAGGACATTGGTACTTCTATTACTCTGCATTTCCTGAGCTTTTTTGTTTAAAAATATTTCTGCTACATCAGCAGATCTCACATAAGGAGAATTTATAAGAGAGGGAATGTGCAAAGAATATATGTCAAAAAGGTTAAATTTATTTATTTACTTAAAATTATAAGCACTGTTTAAAAGCTTTCTGGCTTTTCTTCCTTCAGCTCCCTATTCAATTCTACAGTGGGTCTGTGGTAAAATTATCTGTACATAACTTGCCAAACTGCTTATTTTGAATGTAGGTGGCATAAGTTTCATTTCACAGCATTGACAGCCATTAATTTCATTGGTTCTTCAATTACAGATTGATCTACTTTTTTCAGTCCTTTCTTATATCTCTTTTTAAATGCTTACAGAACTAGAAACAAAAGGGGATCTTTTTGTGCCAATCCTTTAAACTCTCTCACTTTAACTACTGAATATCAGACCAAAATCTAACATCTATTATCTATCATCTCCTGTGAATTTAACTTTCTACTGACCTATATCTAAATATTTGTATCTTAAAATACATAAATTGGCAAAGGCAGACAGTAGTAAAGAATATTTTTTAATATGAAAAGATTCTCATGATTTGATATAACCCATGTTTCTCAGTTCATCCTGTACTTAGCAGAGTTCCAGCACATAGTAAGTATTCAGTAAACATTTGTTAACTAATTGATACATTTAGTCTCTCAGCATACCACACCCATAGAGTAAAAAAGTATGAACAAAGTAAAATAAAACACAAGCAAATATTAATTTGTAATTTCTTTGGTTTTATTTCAGTTTCAAATTTTAATTCATTTTCTGTCTTTAATTCCCTTGGCTAGATTAAGAATTAAAATTCATTTTAGAAATTTAATGGTTTGCCTATTATATTATATTGCCTATTATATCAAATATTAATTTACTTTATTAAACCCTAAAAAGGAAAGAATATTAAATGTGATTTAAAATAACAGCAAACAGTTCAATCGAAGTTATAACTTTTTAAAGACACATTTTAATATTAAAAATTACTCCTCTGTATGTTTTCTGTGCTTTTGAGTTTCAATAAATAATCCGCATCAGTTATTACCCAAGAGATTCTTCCACCAACCAATGTAGAACATTGCTTTGTTTTGCTTCCTAAAAGACATCTACTATTTTGTTTGCACTACTACTAAGAGACTATATAGTGTTGAAATTAGACCCAAATCTGCTAACACAACTCACACTCTGTTGAATATTATACAGGACAGTTTCTCAAACATCTATAGCCCAAACTTTACTAGGAGTCAGAGGAATATGTTCTGAGAAAGATGACAAAGTTAGGATCTGTAGATTTGGTAATGAAAGTTGAGATAATAGTTCATGGAGACAAATTCTAGGAAATAAAAATAGCATCCATTAATGAGTTTAAAAACTTTGAGTCATTATTTTGAAAACTGTATTTCAAAAACTATTAAGCAACTTTTATAAAACAAAATGGCTAAAAAAAAAAACACTTTAAGACAAGACAAGCATTCAAATCAAATTTATTTCCTTTCATGCCTAAATCACATTAATTTTACAAAAGTAATATTTGCCTACTTGAGGGAATGAAGGGAAAGAAGAATGATAAACTTAAATTAAAAATTATTTAGGAATTTAGTCACTAGCTGATATTCACAAAGAAGTAGCAGCCTGTACAGTCAGAAAATATTTCAATGATCACTGATTTATATTAAAAAGCAAGATTAAAGCAAAAATTTGTACAAGAAACATATACATAAAAATAATTTTATATTCAAGGACTAAGAATTAGATCTTAGGTTTTCCATACATTCTCACAAACATTTCATTTTGCCCATCAATTGTTAATTATTTATATTTTTTAGTGTTGACTTTAAAAGTCAATTCGTATACATCATTCTCTTCAAAATCCTTCCAAAATGTTTCAAGGTTATTGTGGTAGCATGAGATTATTTTATGAATCCAAAAAAGAGAAAGATTATGTTTGTAAACTAATCTATTACTCTGGGTGTGATACCCTTTGATTGCATTACATTCAGTTGAGGAGCCTCTGATTAGATTACCTGTTAAGATAGATTTAGGGCTTTTGATTCCACTATGTCAGTGGGCATGACTCAGGCTGAGTCCCAGCCTCCTTGCTAGGTCTGATATAAATGGACACTCACAGAGACAGACAAGAAGAGAGAGCTCTATCATTTTTTATCCTGTCATGTGACAGAAAGGAGAAGGCTCAAACAGCTGAGGCCCCCAGTGGAGAGATGAGCCATTTTGTCTAATAACTTACAGCTGAAATTGGGAAAAGAGCAGAACAGCAGAGACTGATATAGAAGGCCCAGAAAGAAACAAGCCCTATGCCAGGAGAATGAGGACTACAGGATCACTTAAGAATGAAGTCTTAAGAGTCTGGGCCCATGGAGCTTAAGAGGAAGAGGAAGCCTAGAGGGGAAGGAGAGACCAGACAGAGATAGCCTGCCATCTTGCTTCAACGTGTGGCAGCAGACTTTGGTGCAAAAGCACCTCTTATGGTGCCTTGAGCTGGACTTCCCACAGCCTTGGGACTGTAAGCTTTTACCCCAAATAAATATCCTTTATAAAAGCCAACAGATTTCTGGTACTTTGCATTGGCACTCCTTTGGCAGACTAATACAGTTATCATAGGGTAAAATAGCCCCGTTTTTATAATTCAACTCAGCTGACTTACAGTTTCAGCTCCATAAAGTGTAATAGCACCAACAATCTTAAATGGAAAAAATTATAATTAAAATATGTTCTGCAAGTATAAACAAAGAGAAGTAAGAAATCAAATGCTTTTAGGTAGAAATAAACAATTGTGCATTATGCTTGGCTTCCACTTCCATGTTAGATTTATTATCAACTTGGAAACAGAAATGAAAGTTATTTTCTTAGCCCAATGCTGGGAAAATAGAAGTCTATATTATGTGCATTGCTTTTTTTAAAAAAAGTCAAATAAAGGATAAAATACCCTGTCTAAAGCACTAGCTGTACCTATGACTATTCTGATTCTCTGACATAGAAAAAAGAAAGAAAGAGAAAGAATTAGGTCTTTTATAAATTTGTCAGGATTCTATTACATTTAGCTGATGAAATAGTCAAAATGTGCCTTTGCTTCCACTATCAACTAAATCTCTTGTTAAAGACACAACCAATTTTTAAAATGACAAAACCAGTGAATATCCTTCAATCTTTATATTCCTAGATCTGACTACAGCATTTCATAAAACTGACCACTCCTAATTCTTGAAGGTCTCTTTTACTCATGACTTCTATGGCATTACTTTTTCTTATTTTCTCTTAGTATTCTGACTACTCATTTCCAGTGTCATTTTCCTTACTCTAAATTTTAATATTACTCATGGTGACAACCTTGCACATTTTTTTCACGTCAATACACACACTGATAATTTCAACTGCCACATATTTTTCATGACTCAATCCAAGAACTTCTTCTGAGGCCTACATCTATATTCATAATTGTCCATACTCATAACTGTTTTCTAGATGTGCCTGCCTTGTTATTTCTCAAATACCTCAAAATCAACATAGCAAAAATTAAATTCATTACCTTTTCTCCAAAATCTGCTTTCTCATTTTTCACTGCCTATTTTGGTTAATAGCCTATAGACCATCCTTTGCCAAGTCAGGAATCTAGACCACTTTCTTTCCTTCACACCTTTCATTTCTTGCTCTCAAATGTCTGTCATTCACCCCCTAAACATTTTTTGACTGTGCACCCCCATCCCTATTCCCATCACCAGTAGCATAGTGTAGATATTCACCCATATGTATTTTGTCTTCCAGCCTCTAATTCACACAGCACCAACCAAGGCATACTGAAACAAGTATAATCATTCTACAAAAGCCAATCTGATCATAATTCTTCCCAATTCAAAATATGGCAATTTATGTTCCTCAACATAAGACAATCCACAAACTCCTTGACTTAAATGATCTTATTCCTTCCACCAACGTTTACAGATCAAACACACACGCATGGTCTTAGCCAGGCAGAACTGTTTGCAGTTCCAAGAAAGTCTCACGTTCTTTTTAGTTCTCAGTGTTTTGGACATTCATGGACCCCCTTCTTACATTTCTCTTACCATCAAACACATACACATCTTTAAAATATTAATAAATATGTCACTCTTCTTTTACCTCATGAAGACTTGTATTATATTACTGTAGCAGTTTGGCATTGTTTATGAATTCCAAAAATAGATATTGGATTGTGTTTGTAAACTTGTCTGTTCCTCTGGGCGTGATTACATTATGACTAGGGCTTTGATTGGGCCACCTCAGTAGGATGTTCAGTCCCTGCCCCCTTAGTAGGCAGGGACTCACAGAGAAAACTACACAGCAGAGGAGAGAGTGGGAGTTTTAAAGCTTGAGTCTGGGAAGTGAACACACAGAAGAACACAGAGGAATAGAGGGGGCTTCTTAGACATGGCAGAAGCCCCAGGGAGAGACACAGAGCCATTTGCCTGATAGTTACAGCTGGCCTTGTGGAGAGGGCACAGCAGCTGAGCCCAGAGAGAAACGGAGCCCCAGGAAGAGAGGAACCCAAGAAGCCTGAACTCTTGGCAGACGTCGGCAGCCATCTTGCCCCAACATGTGGCAATAGACTTTGGCAAGGGAAGTAACTTATGCTTTATGGCCTGGTAACTGTCAGCCTCTACCCCAAATAAATACCCTTTATAAAAGCCAACAGATTTCTGGCATTATGCATCAGCACCCCTTTGGCTGACTAATACAAGTAGTTTTCATTTTATTTTAATTATGTGTTTCACTTCTCCCTCCTCCAATCCCCAACCTATATTATAGAAAAGGGGCTATTCACATTAATCTTCATATCCCAGTACCTAGAACAGTTCTTAGGATTATTAGGTCTTCTATAAAAATCAAGTAACTGAATTAATGACTAAAGAGTCTTTAAAATCATAAAAGAATATGACTTGTTTTAGTTTTACACTTTTTTTTAGAAGATTCGGGCATATTTAAAAACTTTTCATCCCAAGACAGAGTCAGGCAGCTATCTTTAAATAAAAGAGATGATTTGAGAAATCTGAGAAAGTGAGAACAAGAAAACACAACAGATAGTTGTAATAATGATATTTTTCTTCTTAAAGAATTTTGAGTCACCTAATAGACAAGCATATTCATTGTACCATTATCTGAATTGCTAAAACATCATTCTTCTATTTGATTATTTATTTATTTAGTCTACAGATGATAGGGTATTATCAAGAATATGAGCATAAGCCACTGTGGGCTTCATATTTCAGTGCCCCAAGATTCAGAGTAGTGACAAGGAGCCCGAGAGCCAGTTTACCTGTACCAGGGCAGTTGGGACAGTATCCTTTCTTAACTGCCTACTCTGCTGCTCTCTACAGTTTTTGCAGAAGCCATATTTCTGATTCAAATCTAAATACTGCTTTGTCATCCCTCTCTAAATCAAATAGACAAATTCCATCCTCACTCAAACAAGCAATTGCTTTTAAGAGACTAATCTACAAGAGTGAAACTCACCCCAAACTGCCCATTAAATCTTTCTAAATTTGCTGGTAATGAGAGTTTCCACTGATTTATTCAGGGCTCCTATTTGCAATGATGGAAATTTTTTGGTAATGGATGGTGGTGATGGTAGCACAACATTGTGACCACAATTAACAGCACTGAAATATATATCTGAATATGATTAAAAGGGGAAATATTAGATTGTATATATGGAAGCAGAATAAATTGCTTTTACCATGGAACTGCACTATGCAAATAGTGAACCCTAAGTTAAGCCATGGAC
>JAQZBX010084280.1:0-13279 GCA_029593785.1 Cabassous unicinctus | reverse complement strand
TGAGGGAGGAGAACATTGTCTAATGACCAATCCCAGGGAAAGGGGGCGGGACTCCGTGAAGGGTGGAGGACTCCTTAAGGACCATGACCAGGGGTCCTGACCAATGAGGGAGGAGAACATTGTCTAATGACCAATCCCAGGGAAAGGGGGCGGGACTCCGTGAGGGGTGGAGGACTCCTTAGGGACCATGGCCGTGGGGTGGGGGCAGCCTCCTCTGCGGAGGCTCCTTGAGGGTAAGGTGTGGAGCTAGAGGGCCCATGGGCCCCTTCCCTGCCGCCACCACCGCTGGCCCTCAGCTGTGTGAGGACGCAGAGCCCGAGGCAACCGGGTGGCAGCCTGAGCTCTTTCCAGCCCTCTTCTCTGTGCAGCCCCATCTTTCCTTCTCCGCCCACCCACCCTCCAGCCTCCCTCCCTCCCTTCCTCTGGGACTCCCTTTCTTCCTGACCCCATCTCCCTCCCACCCAGCTTCCTGGCCCATCCCCCCACGCTGCCCCCACTTGCTCTCCCAGGTGGTCGCGCACCCTCTGCATCCGCTCACCTGGCAGGCGTCCTGCCCGGCCGTGCCGCCCGCACACACCATGTTGTCTGTGATTCTCCCGGGGAACGCGGCGCGGCAGTCCACATCCGAGATGATGGGGAGGTTGAGGCACTGGAGCCGGTCTGGAAATTGGCCTGGGGGTGGAAGATGGGTGCTGCAAGGTCCCCCAAAGCTCCCCCACTCTGGGACCACACCCTTCCTCTCAAGGACAGATGCCTGGAACCCAACTCTTGACCTCCAACCCCTCACCTGTAACCCCCACCCACCTTGACCTTGAACCCATGCCTAAAACCCCTAAACTTCAGATCTTCAGATGTACGGCCATTTTCTGATGACCCTATCCCAGTCCATTGACCCACTGTCCTTGACTGTTGACCCAAGTGTCATTAATGCAAGACCCCTCTTGTCCAGTTCCAGGCCTGACCTTCTCCTCCAATCCCAGACATTATGACCCTTGACCTTCAGTCTTACTGCCCTCTGCTGACCCCACTTGACCTCATGCCCTTTCTCTGTCCCCTGCCCCCATATTCCTTGCCTTGACCTTCACCTCTAACCTCAACTGCAGCCTCTAAACCTTTCCTTCATTGGTCCCCAACTTCACAGTGACCTCTGATCTTTGTGTATTTGATCCAGGCTCTATGAGCCCTAACCCCTGACCTTGCACGCCAAATTCCAGGCCTTCCAACCCCAGGCATGTGATTCCCTGACCGAATCCCAATTTCCTCCAGTTTCCACCTCACACTGTCTGGATCCCGTGACCTTAATTCTACAATGACCTCTGACACCAGAACCCATGACCCCTTCCCCCGACCTCCCCAGATCCCATATCACTCTGACCTCACCCCCGACTTCTGACCCCACACCCCATCCCTTCATCTCTTGGGCTCTCTTGCCCTCTGACTTACCATGATCTCTGATCCCAACCGTGATCCCTAATGTTTGGCCCCACACGCTGACCATCCTTCCTCTGAGATGTCATGACTCCTGACCTCTCACCCTGCACCCCAAACGTTTACCCATCCTGACCCCTGGCCCCGGGCTCCCTTACTCCACGATCCGTTGGTGGTGCCCCAGCCTGAGATGACACACTGGGCGCCAGCGGCCGCACAGGCCCTGGGCAGGGGCAGAGGCTGGACGCTGCGGGTCAGGAGGACAGGCGTGCTCAGCCGCAGGAGCCGGAGGTCGTGGTCGTGGTTCTGCAGAGCCCTCCGGAAGCCAGGGTGGGTCACGGAGAAGCGGCTGCGCCTGATCTGCTCTGTCCAGTCCAGCCGGCTGAGGCTGTGCTCCCCCAGGCGCACCCAGTACCTGCTAGGGGGGTTCGTGGCGGCTCAGCGGGCAGCAGGTGGGCACACCCCCAGGCACCCCCGCCAGCTGCTCTGCACCTCCGTTTGTGTCCCCTCGCGCGCTCGCTTGCTCTGATTTACTCCTCTCTCTCTCAGTGTCTCTATCCCCAGCTCCACCACCGTCTCTCCATTTCCAGTGTTCACCCCACTTCCCCCACCCCGTGTCTGGTTCTGCCTTGCTCCCTGCTGTACACCCAGCACCCAGAAGACCGCCTGGCTCCCGGAGAGCATTGAGGAAATGAGCGCGTGAATCATGAATGGACTCTGTCTGTCCTGCTTGTGGCTCTCCCGGTCCCGGAGTCTCTTGTCTCGGTGTCTGAACTTCCCTTGCACAAGGGATCCCCAGCGTCCCCTGGAAAGCCCCACAACCTCCTTTTACAGACGGGATTCCTGAGGTTCCACTTAGTCTTTGAAGTTGCACAAAAGGTTTTGGGCAGATGTGGGTCCAGGGCCCAGCCTGGCTCGGGGAACGTCAGGGACTGGTCACAGACCCCATGCGGGAAAGAAGCTGGGCATGCAGGAATGGGACGGGGCGGGTGGTCTCCAAGGCCTG
The DNA here is from genome assembly GCA_029593785.1 of Cabassous unicinctus. Taxonomy (NCBI): domain Eukaryota; kingdom Metazoa; phylum Chordata; class Mammalia; order Cingulata; family Chlamyphoridae; genus Cabassous; species Cabassous unicinctus. Next base: position 10,845 of record JAQZBX010084280.1, on the reverse strand, counting down.
CTCCGCACCTCCACCCAACCCCACTCCACCTCTCAGGTCATGCTTGAGGAAGTTTTACTGGTCTAACCTTACGTCTCCTGTTGCAGGGCCACCTCCCTACCCTTGGCGCTGCCCTTCCCTGAGACTGTCCTCCCATCGCCTTCTTTTGCCCACCCCAGCAAGGCACTCAGCGCGGGGCTTACCTGCCGCTGCAGTGAGCAGCCGTCAGGACCCACCTGCGGTCAATGAGGACACCCCCGCAGCGCAGGCTGGTGCCCTCGAACAGCCCCACCTGCCATGGCTGTGAGTTTGGGGGACATTCTGTGCCATTTAAAATCTTCTCTGTGCTGGCCTGGCTGAGCCCTGGGGCCAGAGACATAAAGATTGTGGATCAGAGAGGGGAAGAGAGGTACAAAGATGAAGAGACACAAACGGAGGCCAGGCAGGGAGACCCCGAGACCCGGGGATGAATAGAAAGAGACACCGTGAAACACCGAGAAAGACACAGAAAGGAAGAGGAAGAAATGGACAGAAATGCTTGACGATGGGAGGGAGACAGGCTCAGAGTCACAGGACCGAGAGACGGTGGTGGATCAAGAGACCGGGAGGCAGCTATCCCACCCTGAGGGCTGGAGGTGAATGGGGGCTCAGAGTGGGCCCCCTCCCCTCCTCAGTGCCAGGCTGGGAGCCAGAGCTGAGATGGGCAGGGCTTCCCAGCCCCACCCTGCCCTCTCCCTGCCCCAGGAACTCACCGATAAGACACAGGAGCCAAAAGATGCTGGAGTCCATGCTGGGCCACCCCCACGGCCTGGGAGAAAGGGGGGGTCCTCAGATACAGGCCCCTCCCCCTGCACCCACTCCCCTCTTTCCCTCTCCCCGCCTGTCCCTCCTTTGCCCACCTGACCCTCCCCTCCCCATCGGTCCGTCCTCTCCCCATCTGTCCATCCTCTCCCCACCTGTCCGTCCTTTCCCCGCCACGTTTCATGCCCTGGTCTGCCCTTCTCACCTGGTCTCGTCCGTGGGCCGTCACAGCGTCTGCCTGTCCTCCTGTCTGTCTCTTTGTCCACCCACTTTCCTGCCGCCCCCCCGTCTGTCAACTCCCCAATATCCACCTGCCTCCTCAACCATCTATCATACTGCCGCACCTGTCCCCTTCCTTCTGTCTGTCTGCTCCAGACGGACGCTGACAAAGCTTTTAACTCTCTTTGTCCCCGCATCCAATTTCCTGGTTGAGGGAAGGGGACAGGGAAAACAAGGGAGGGGCCTCCTGCCTAATCCTCTTTTAGGTAATGATGCGTAATTGGGCTTCGCGGCTAAATGGAGGGGGGCGCAGGAGGAAAGCCCCAGCGCCCCTGCCCCTCCCTCTTGCCCTCCCCTCCTCTCCAAAGCAGGCAGCACCCAGGACCGATGACTCAAGGCCTGAAGGTGATGGTGGAGCTGGGTCCTAATCCTAACTCCATGACGAAGGCTCAGGATGGGTGGGGAGCGTGGGCGCCTGGGGCTTGTCCCCACAGAGAGCGTGGAGGAACAGGAGGAGGAGGAGGAGGAGAGCCGGAGATGAAGGGTGGGGTGAGCGGCAGGCAGACCCGGAGCCTGCAGAGCGGGAGCTGGGACGAGACCAGGAGGCTTCCACGCAGGCCGTCAGGGGCCAGGAGAGGGTTTGCAAACGGGGCTCCAGGAAGTCTGGTGCTGCCGGCGCTCTTAGGAGGCAAGCCAAGCCCTGGCCGGCCAGGACGCCCGCCGCCCCCTTTCCAAGAAGCCCAGGTCTTCTATGGATGAGCCTGATTTACCCAATTCCATAAAGGCTTCTCTTTGCAGAAGGAAGTTCTGGTCCTGCTATGCCACGCTGAGTGCGAGAGGCCGTCACAAAGGACCGCATACTGTACGCCTCCGTCTGTGTGAAACGTCCAGAACAGGCAAATCCATACAGACAGACTGCAGACCCAGTGCTTGACAGGCGCTGTGGGGAGGGGAGTAGGGGGGGGCTGCTTAGTGGCCCTCTTTGGGTCCACAGATGCCAGCTTTCGCCTTCTGGACAAAGCCAACTCCCTCGCTTAGCAGTTACAGAGAGGCCCAAAAGAGGACAAGGGCTGGCTTGCGGCCACACAGCTCCTGCGCTCAGACAGCTACCAGCGCTCTGAGCATCTCTCGCCACCTCCTCCAGGGAGCCCCCCAGGGAGGTCCCCTTGCCCCAGGTCTTTAAAAACTTGGGCATCCTCATAAGCTCAATCGGAAGCCCTAGAGAGGGAATTAGTCTCCCTGACACATGCGAGAGGGTACAGGGCGTGGAGGCCCTCATAGAGCTGGAAACTGAGGCACAGCGAGATGAAGTGGCTTGCCCAAAGCCACACAGCTTGTAAGTGGCAGAACCGGGACTTGAACCCAGGCAGGCCGGCTCCAGAGGCCACGTTCTTAACTGTTACCCAGATACACAACTGAAGAGATAAGCAATCTAATGAATGAATAATGCGTAGGTACGTATTAATTGATTAATTAGTACATAAGTGCTCATTAATAAGTAATAAGTGTGAGTGAAGAGACGAACGTAGGAGTTCTTCCCTACAGGTTTCAAAGGAAGAGGATGCCTTTAGGGACCATGACTCACCTCGGGGTGGGGGAGCGTGTCCGGCCCCTCTCTCCCCTGACCAGTTTGCTCATCTGAGAAACGCCGCCGCCGGGAGGCTCCCTCCCGGGGCACGGAGCGAGGCGACAAAAAGGGTTGGGGGTATCGGGGGTGTTAAGTGTAGACACCATCAAACTTGCCCTCATCGGCTTATTCCTTTATAAAGAAGGGACTTTCAGAGCTGACGCAGATGGTGAAACCGTTTTTCTCAGACGTGAAGGAATATCAGCTGCAACTTGTTGTCCTTTGTCCTCTTTCTCTTTCATTTTTTTGGGGGTGAAGTCCCCTCTACCCCCTGCTCATGGTTTTTTTTTTTTTTTAGGAGGTACCAGGGATCGAACCCGGGACCTCCTACGTGGGAAGCAGGCGCTCAACCACTTGAACTACATCCGCTCCCCCCTGATGATATTTATAGGTTTCTTTCTCCAGAGGCCCTTTAATCACATCATCACGGTTAAGGGACCTCTGTAGCAACGGTGGCTCTACTGGGCCCGGGCGTACGTCGGGTTGGAATGAACCCCGTGGCTGAGCCACAGGGCTCCACGGGCGTTTCCCCCAAAGCCCCGAGAACCAGGGCCCTGCCGTGACAGAGACGCGGGGGGCGGTGGCAGCAGCTAAGGCTTTTTGTAGGGTCCCAGTGCGCTCAGCAGACCACGCTGTAACCTCCTCCACGTGAACAGACACCCAACGGGTCGAAACTTCCGACTTGGGCCAGTTAAATCTAGAAACGGGCTTGGCAGGACCCAGCAAAAGAAGCCCACGGCCGCCCAGCTCTGAGGGCTTGTCCGCCACGCAGCAGGGCCAGCCCGCGAGCCAAAGCCGGAGAAGAAGGGTCCTGGGACCTGGCCACAGCGTCCGTCTTGATGGCGAACCAAATTTTGGATGTTCTTCCGAAAAGCGCGATCTTCTTACGGAAACCTTGGCTTATATGCCTGCCGCCTTCCCTGGGCTGGAAAGTCCAGCCGAGCCCCGTGGGGCAGTGGCTGCGCTTGGCACAGACCCTCCAGGCTAGAGGGGGAATCCGAGAGGATGCTGATGGGGTGATAGAGGATGTGCCTCTATCAGCCTAGATGGGACCAAACCAGGGCTGAAGCACCCTCTGGGTAGGTCTAGACTTGTGTGCAATGGGGAAGCTGGCATTTATCCCTCAGGATTTTGAGAATGAAAGGAAAGGGGGTAGTATGCTGCAAGAACGCATTGTTATCCCTTAGACAAGGTCCTTCTTGACCCTCCACTCCTTTTCTTTCTCTTTCTCCATCTCCCTCCTCCACCAGCTCTCCAAATTCCTCTCCCGAACAGGCTGCCGCTGTGGATTAAAGTTGTCCTAGGTAGAAACGGGAAGGGCAGGGCAAGTAGCTGTGCACGGTCTAGAGGGAGGAAGAAGGCCTGTGGCCTCCCCACCCCTGCCCCCCAAGGCTGGCTTTCCTGAATTAAGGTGGTTGGTCGTCGGAATCTCCGCCCGAGGACTTGGGCAGCTGCCTCCCACTCTCGCAGATTCCCAGCTGTCACTGCCCGCAGCCTGCTCTGGTGCCGAGACCTTGGGGACGTAGCATCACGGCAGCCATACTGAAAATAATGCCAGCAATACGAGTGACAGCTGCCACGTACCACGCGGTACTTGCTGCCAGGCGTTGTGCTAAGAGCTTTTCACCTATTGACTCAGTTAACCCTTCCAACGGCTCTCTGAGAGAGGTGCCATTTTTTTTTTTTAAGTTAAAGCTTATGAATAGATGTTTCTTGACCCTCAGATGGATTACTTGGTGGCACATTATCGTTAGTGACCTATACCAGGTCCTTCTCTTGTCTTCCTTATTTATTTCCTTTTATCTCCATTCCCATCTGCTATTGTCTTTAGTACTGTGTGTCTTTTGTTATTAGCTTTCTTATTGTGTATCTTTTACTATTATCTATATTATTGTATATCTTTTTTTTATTGAGGTGAAGTTCACATAGGCTAAAACTGACCGTTTTAAAGTGTCAATGCCAGTCCAGTGGCATTCAGGATGCTCGTAGTGCAGTGCACCTTTTATTCATATATGCTCGGCAAATTGTGTATTGTCTTGTATGCATGTATTTTTAATTTATGTCAGTGGTATTGTGGAACACGGCTCACTCTATTCCTGTTTTTGTTTTTTTTCATTCAGAACTATGGTTTTTCATCTTTTTTTTTTTTTTTGGCTAAGGTATTATTTACATACAACAGAATTCACCTATTTTAAGTGTTGAGTTTAATGAACTTTGGAAATTGGATGCAATCGTGTAGCTACCACCACAATCAAGACATAAAACAGCTCCTCCCTCCCCTCCCCCACACGCCCTAAGTCGTCCTGTGTCTCCCCCCGGCCCCCGGCCTGGGCAACCATTCATCTACACTCTGCCCCTGTAGTTTTGCCTTTTTTTAGAATTTCATATAAATGTTTGGCTTCTTTCACTGACAATGTTTTTCAGGTTCATCCATGTCATTGCATGCATCTATCCATAGTCTGTTTCTTTCTGTTGCTGGGTAACCTTCCATAGTATGGATATACTATGGTTTGTTCAGCCAGTCAGTGGTTGTCCCTAACTTGGGTTGCTTCCAGTTTCTGGCTATTACAAATAATGCTGCTGGGAACATTCACGTACATGTCTTTGTGTGGATATGTTTTCGTTCCTCTTGGGTAGATGACACATAGGAGAGGAATGTCTGGATTGCCTGATACGTGTATGTGTCTAACTTTATGAGAAATTGCCAAACTGTTTTCTGAAGTGGTTGTACCATTTTGCATTGCCACCAGCAGTGTATAAGAGCTCTGGTTGCCCCACATCTTTGCCAACACTTAGTATTGTCAGACTTTTGAACTTTCACCATTCTAGTGGGCAGCACTGTGCCTTTCAAGTCCATCCACAGTGCCCTGTGTATCTAGGCTCTGCGTAAATCCTGCGGAGTCCTCACGGCAGGTGGGTGTCCACCACGTCCTTCCATCTGCGTTCCCTCTAATGGGCACCCAGGTTGCCTCTAACTCCTGCCACGGCGAACACCCTAGGACCTGCCCCTTTGTGACCTACATGATCACTGCCTTAGGATAAACATCCAGGAGTGGAACTGCGGGGTCCTGGGGTGCATGTATACTGAATTTAACAAAATCGAGCTAAATTGATTTCCAAAATGACTGTACCAATCTATAACCACGCCAGCTGTCCATGCAGCCCCGTCCATGTGTGGGGCTGTTTGACTTTCATAGTTGTTTTATCGGTCTGTAGGTACAAGGTGATATCTTGTTCATATTCACATTTCTTAGACAGCCATTGAGCCTGAGCATCTTTTCATGAGTTTTGGTTTTCCTCCACTACAAATCTCCTGTTTATAGTCTTTGTTCATTTTCCTCATTTATTTGCAGGATTTCCTTGCATATTCTAGAATGCAATACTGGGTCAGTATAACAGATTGCAAATCTCTTCTCCCAATCTGTCTATGTTTCATGGTGTCCTTTGTCCAACAACAACAAAAAATCCTTAACTTAGATATAATTGAATTAAACAATTTTTGCCTTATGGTTGGTCCTTTTGATATTTTCAGAAGTCCTTCCACATCCATAGATCAAAAAAGTTTCTCCACCAATGTCTTCTATTAACTTTCCGGTTTGACCTTTTGCTTTTAGGTCTTTATTCAATGAGATCCTAGCTCTTGGTGTTAAGTAGAGACGTATCTTTCATACCCACTTGCGTGATAGGAACACTGAGGCACAGAGTTGTTGAGCCATTCTGAAGTTACCGGTTAATAAGTGGCAGAGCTGGGAGTCTGGGCTCAGAGTCTGTGCCCCTAGCAGCTACGCCACGCTGCTTCCCTGTGGACGGGCAGCCGTGAAGGCGGCACCGTCTGTGGCTTGAGCCACCACCCTCTGGGAACCAGGGATGGATGATGGAGTCACCGCCAGCACTTCCCTTGGCTTCGCCCCCACAAACATGTCTAGGCTCTTTGATGTTACTGCAGAATTCTCTCCGCAGCCCAGCCTCGCCCTCCATCCCTTGCCCTCGTCCTCCCAGGCACTGCAGTAGGCTCCTCGTTGGACTGCTGCTCCCCCCACCCAGCCAGACTGATGACGGGAATTCAGATATGACCCTTCTCCTGATAACCACTCCTCAGGGGCTCCCCGTCACACTGGAATAAAGACCAAACCCCTTAACCTAAAAAGATCCTGCGTGCCTGGCCCCAGCTGAACACTCCAATCTTGTTCCCTGCCAAACCCTTGCTCTCCAGCCATACTGGCCTGTTCTTTGCAAAATTGGTTCCCTCTCATCTGTAGATCTTTGGGCAAATGCCACCTCCACCAAGAAGTCCTCTCTGACCACTCTATTGAAAATAGCTTTCTCCCTCCCCAATTCTCTAAAATAAAACCCTGTTTATATCCTTCACAGAAATGATCAGAATCTGTGACTATTTAGCTTGTTTATGTTCTGTAACTTCCCCGAAGACAGTTTATTGCCACTTGACTGTTTAACCAATAATTCAAAACACAAACTCCTGATCTTTGTCCACAGACCTGTTGCTGCCAAAGCTGTCTCCCCGTGTCAGTAAGTGGCAGGTCCATCCTTCCGGTTGCTCTGACCAAAGCAGTGGAGTCACCCTGACTCTTCCCTCTTGCTCCCACATCCCATCCAATGTCAGCAGATACTGCCCAGCTATCCCTTCAAACAAGATCCAGAATCTGAGCTCTTCCCAACCTCTCCACAGCCATTTCTTTGGTCCAGGCACCAGCTCCCACCTAGGATATTGCAGTTGCATCTCACTGGACTCCCAGCTTGGCCCTCGTCTGCCTCAGTCTGTTGCCCACCAGCCAGCCAGAGCCCTCCCATGGCCCAGGACCCACAAGGACCTGTGCCACCTGCCCCATTCCCTTGCCGACCCCACTCCTGTCGGCCCTTTCTCGCTCACTCTGTTCCAGCCACACCGACCGTTCACCATCTTCACACCAGGCAGGCTCCAGCCTCAGGGCCTTTGCACTTGCCACCCTCTCTGCTTGGGATGCTGTCCCCCAGATATGCCCCTGGCTCTCTCCCTCCATCCTTTAGGTGTTTCATCAAATGCCAGCACCTCAGTTAGGTTCTTCCCTGACCATCCCATTTAAAATAGCAACTCCCCACCCCACCCCACCCCAGCACCCCCTAGCCTCATCCCTACTGCACTGTTTGCCATGGCTCATATCAACATCTGATAGTCTATTTCTTTCTTTACCTTTTTTTCTTATGCTTTATCTCCCCACAAAGAATGCAAGCTCCACAAGGGCAGAAGTTTTTGTCTATTTAATTCACTATTCACCACCAGTGTCTAAAACAGTTCCTGGTTCATGATGAGAACCAGTATTTGTTGAATAAATAAATAAAACTGTATTTACCAACACCCAGGGAAGTGACTGCACATGGTCAGCTGGAGAAAAATAAATGAAGGCAATGCTTTTGGACACTCTGAAAATTTAACAGGTTGTTATCTGCATTCTGAGGTTATGCTGGATAGGGAAGTAAGCAAAAACTGATAGTGGCACGCATTTGACATTTATCTTCATAGCAATGCCCTGAGGGAAAACTGTGAGCCCCATTTTACAGAAGAGAAAACAGAGAAGGCATGAGTTTTGTGACTTATTCAAGGTCACAGAGCTGATGGGTGCAAAGCAGGGACTCCGTTTACTGAGAAATTAACCACACATTTTGGGGCCATGGGAAAATGTCCCAGAGACATTGAGCAAGGGTGTTTGTGGAGGAGATCCAGGGACAGAGAACTTGGCTGACCCAAGGATCTAGGCATGGAGTTCTGGAGCCCTTTGGGAGACTGAGCATCACTTAGAGTGTAGGGTGATGGGCATTCAGAGACAGGGAGTGTTGCAGAGGTGGACTGTAATTAGGGGTGGGACTTCTGGGAGCCCAGGAACAGTGTAAGGATGAGCTATTAGGGGATCCAGTGTTGGCTGTGACGAATAATTCAGAGGGCGTGGAATGTTGTTGCTGTAGGAGATTCTGGGCACAAGAGAACATTTTTCAGGATGAAATGTTATGGGGGCATCTAGAACCTTCCTGAGTATAGAACATAGAGGGATCTAGACTATCGGGAATGAATAAATATTTTAGGGGTATAGGATATTGTCAAGAAAGGTCCATTCCTGGGACATAGAATCTTGTCGAGATGGACTGATATCTAACAATATGGATAGAATATTTAGAATATCATGTGGGTCTGCGTTGGGCATGGCAATACATTTGGGGGACCTGAAACCTTATCTGGGTTGGGACATTCAAGGGACTGGGAAGTGTCAGGGAGACAATGTTTGAGATACCCCAATGCTGGCAGTGACTGAATGCTTATGAAACCTGGAATGTCAGCAGGGATTGAACGTTTTTGAAAACATGGATCATTAGCTAGAATGGGGCACTCTGGGAGAGGCAGAGAAGGGCTGGGCAGAACCAGTAAGAGGGCATGGTGGAGGAACAAGGTGGGTGAATTAACCCGACTTCTGTTCGGGGCCCTTCGTCCATTTCTGCTCCTGGGTTTTGTATTTCTGGATTGTCTCCTGGATCCACGGTACATATTGGGAGACTCGGGTGTAGACACCAGGTCTGTTGGGCTGGCCACATGGGAAGTCTCCCCAGGAGATGATGCCGTAGAGAGTTCTGTTACAGATCAGGGGGCCCCCGGAATCACCCTGGTGGGGAAAGAGAGAAGAGGTATAAACAAAGGCAAAGTCAGGGAGATACGCGGTGAGTGAAGGATGGAGAGAGATGCACACAGAGGCAGAGATAAAGAGATACAGAGTTGCAGAAACACAGAAAGAGACAGAGAAAAATTATGGGAAGACGAAGGCAAAGGGACAGAGAGTGAGAGAAAGAAAAAGAGAGGCACAGAAATAGAGACAGACAGAAAGATAGAGAGACACTTCTATCTGTCCCTGTTTCTCTCTGCTCCTCTGTCATGAGCATGGTAACAGCTTATCTCATCTCCTGTACACCTACCAACTGACCCTGCTCCATTGTGCCATCCTACTATTGAGTTAACCCATCCACATCTGGGTGGGGTATGGAACACACTATACCTCTACTCCTCCCTCTGAGCCAAGGCAGACATCACTAATTGATCAAAACAGACATCACTAATTCATTATGCTACCCTTTCCCACTGAAACAAAGTGCAATCTCAGAAGCCTCTTCCATTTAACATCAGTTGTTTTTACTCAAGTAATATCCATGCACCATTATTTTGGTTACAGCTTCCTGGTTTTTCCTTTGGGAACTACTCTTCACCCACCCTTAATCCTTGTGGATTGACCCAGTTAGTCATGTGACTCATATTTGGCCCTTCAACATGATGGTTCAGGGGTGGATGTATGACTCAAGTCAGCCTAGTAAGAACCATGCTCAGGATGTTTGGTAATCTTGTGGAAAGGAGATGTTTTCTTTTTCCAATAGAGTTGCTTAAAGGGTAGGATGTAAGTTGACAGCTGCTGGGGCCATCTTGCCCTTGCATGGGCAGAGACTATTTGGGAATGAAGCCACAAAGAAGAGAAGAGCAGATAGTTAGCAGACAGTTAAAGAGAGACAGAGTCCTGAAAACATTATTTGAGCACCTGAATCCATCTGTGCCTGAAGTGAGGCAACCCTGAACTTTGCAGCTACAAAAGCCAGTAATTTTCCTCTCTGCTTAAACCAGTTTGAGTTGAGTTTCTGTCATTTGCAACCAAAAGAATCCCAACCTTCAAGCATCTCAACACAGGGCAGCCACTGTCAGCCGAGGCTGGTGCTTGAGAGGAATCTTATTTGCCATCCATGAGCACCGTCTTCTTGCTTGATCCGCATGTGGGAGACAGCATCTCACCTCACAGAGCTGGGTTCGCCTAAGGCTGGAAGCAGATTCTTTTCCCCAGCGTCTGTCCTCACCTCTATTCTGGCTCCCCATCCTGGCCCATGGCAATCCACCTAGCCCTTGGCCTCACCTCACAGGTGTCTTTACCACCTTCTCTTGTGCCAGCACACAGCATGTTCGGAGTGATCTTCCCAGGGTAGACTTGACGACATTCCTCGTCTGAACGTAGTTGGATATTGGCACACTGCAGCGTTTTGGGGTAACTCACTAGAAAGGAGAAGAAGGTCTAAAGATGTCTGTCCTGGACAGGCTACAGAGTCAGGGTTAAATAGGAAAATTGGATGAGCAGAGAGTTGGTAGGAAACAGAGATGGGAAGAGAAAAATGGGGGGAAAGATGGACCAAGTAGCTGGGGAAAA
>JAQZBX010084279.1:0-13280 GCA_029593785.1 Cabassous unicinctus | reverse complement strand
CCTTTATCCTCCTCTTCTCCTTCTGGGACACCCATAATGCATATGTTTGTGCATATCATACTATCATTCAATTCCAAGACCATGCTCAATTTGACCATTCTCTATCTATTCCTCTGTCTGTTCAATTTCAGAAGACCTGTTTTCTACCTTCCTGATGCTTTCTTCTGCCAATTCAAACCAGTTTTTGTATGACTCTAATGTACTTTTAATCTCATCTATTGTGTTTTTTATTCTCACAAGTTCTGTTACTTTTATTTGCAGGCTTTCAAATTCTTCTTTATGCTCACCCATTTTCTTCTTAATATCCTTTATCTCTTTAGCCACAGTTTCCTTCATCTCTTTGAATTGATTTGGGAGATTTGTTTGAACATCATTGATTTGTTTCAAATTTGCTTTCTTGTATGAACTTTTAATTTGCAACTTTGATTTGGTCATATCTTTCTGTTTCTTAGTATGACTTGTAATTTTTTGCTGTTGTCTTGCATCTGCTTTTCCTAATGAGATTACTCCAAGGGTCAGTATCTCTCTCTTGCCTAGGGTTTCCTCATTGATTGAGTTTGTGTTAAAGCTCTTCTTTGACAGTGTGGTTCAACTTATTTGAAAACTTTAGAGTAGCTCATGTTTAATGGATGAACTTTTTTCAGCTCTCTTCTCTGATTCTTGCCCTGGACAGATGGTTCAATTTTTGAGATTCACTATTTGTCCAGTTTTTTCATCCCAGGAGACAACATCTTTCCCTTCTTTCTCTTCTGTGAATCCTGATCTGTTCTGTTTCCTTTTGATATGACTCTATACATCTTTAATATTCCTCTCATTGCCTGTAGCTGCTTTTACCTGGAGGCCTAATTCTTGGAGGAGGGTACCCTGGAGAGGACTATACTAAGTTGGTTTATTGCAGTTGAAGCAGGGCCACGGACCCATGAAAGGGATACATATCAGTTTTCAAGTGCCCTGGGCAGGAGAACCAGAAAGACACCAACCTTCTCTATGCAGTCTCCCAGAGTCTGTGATTTCCTGGCCTGTCCAGTACATGGCATTCTTCTACCAACTGTTCCCCACATCTATGAGGTGGTGGATTAGTCTGCCAAAGGGGTGCACGTGCAAAGTGCCAGATATCTGTTGGATTTTATAAAGGGTATTTATTTGGGGTAAAAACTTACAGTTACAAGGCCTTAAAGAGTCCAACTCAAGGTTGCTTTCTTACCAAACTTAGTTGCCATGTGTTGAAGCAAGCTGGTCGCTAATCTCTGTGAGGGTTCAGGCTTCTTCTTTCTTGGCATCCTCTCTCTCAGTTGCAGGCTGGCACAGGGCTTATCTCTCAAGACTTCCTCTCTCTCCTTGCATAGGACTCATTTCTTTCCAGGCCTTCTATATCATTCTCAGTTCTCTTCCCAAGGTCAGCTATAACCTATAAGGCAAATGGTCCATCTTCCTCAGGACTTAAGCTGTTTGAAACTTCTTTCTGTTGCATGACAGGATCAAAAATGACAAAATTTTCTTCTCTGTGTGTCTTTTTGAGTGAGTGTCCATTTATATCAGTCCCCCAAGAGGATGGAAACTCAACCTGAGTTGTACCTTACTGATGTCGTAGAATCAAAAGCCATAAATTGATTTTATCAAATAAACTTAATCAGAGGACCCTCACTGAATTTAATACAAACAAAGAGTGTTACACCTAGAGGAATAGATTAGTTTGCAAACAACCTTTATATTTTGGGGATTCACAAACATAATTTCAAACTGTCACAGGTGGTACAGTGTTTTTTTTTTCAACTCACTCCACCCTTATTGCGTATGTCTGCAACACAGCCTACTAGCTGCTTTCGGGCAGGGTAGGTTGAAACTAATGCTCAGAACCCAGAACCTGGGCTCTGAATTTTCTATTCAAAAGCTGCACCTGATCTATTTTGTGGCCTCTTCTTTTCTTGGGAAAGAGCCTCCATCCAGCAAAATTTTCCTCACCACAATGAGAAGTTACTGTGTCTGTAAATGTGTGCCTCTTCCTCCCCTGCATTGCGTGGAGCTGAAACAGACTGTGGGCTGATTTCTGTCCTGGGTGAAGTTGGAAACCAGCACTCTGAATGTGCTATGGAAAAGCCACAGTCTGTGCTTGGCTGTGCCTGCCCCTTTACTTGGGGAGGAGCTGCATTTTAGCAAACCCTGTGTGTTAAATGGGCCTCACTTTCTCCTGTGCTGGGTATGGGGTTGAGGCAGTGGCCTCTGGCTGTTTTCTGTATATCTTTTTATTATTTTCTTAGATACCATATTGTTGGGACTTACTTTTTAATTGAGTCAATTACTGTCCTTTTAATTAGACAGTTTAGTTCACATACATTTAAAATAATAATTTAAGTGCTATTCTAAATTATGTCATATATTTTTCAAGTACACATTCTTCTTGCATGGTTTCTTTTTTATTATTACAATATTTAAAATTAAATATTATCTCTGCATTTGAATAGGTTTTGCATTTTTCTCATTTTTCATTTTTAATACAAATGACTACTCAATCGTCAAGCTGCATGCCTGAAAAACTTGCCAGCCCAAACACTGTATTAATCATTAGCAAATAGAATTTTAAGGAGTCCACTAAGTGTTTCCTTATCATTAAGGTAGTACATGTACTTATATTGTAAAACTGCTGTGCTGCTTAATCTTTATGGGACAGAACTACCAAGCAATTCATGCAGATTTTTTGTGTGTGAACAGAAGGTATTATTATTATTATTATTTTAGGTACCAGGCCAGAGATTGAACCCGGGAACCTCCTATGGGAGAAGCCTGTGCTCAACCACTGAGCTACATCAGCTCCCTGGATTTGGTTTCTTCCTTTGCTTCTTGTTTGGTTTTTGTTGTTATTGTTTTTAGGAAACAACAGACTGAACTGGGACCTCCCATGTGGGAAGCAGGCACATAAAAGCTTGAGCCACAACTGCTCCCCAGAAGGTACTTTTTACATTCAGTTTTGCTATACAGAAACAGTATGGATAAATGAACTGTTTTTGTTTATTTGTTTGTTGGTTGGTTGGTTGCTGTTTTGCAAGAGGTATTTAAAAGATTCAATTTGATTTTTCTTAAGGGTGGAAAAAGGAGTTGAAAGAGGTCTTCATTTTGCAGTTCTCATCTATAAGAATTCTTGCTCCTTGACTTGTCCATCCGCAGAAATATCTGCTTCTCTGATCATTTCATCTAACTCTTCATCTGTTAGTTTTTCTCCTAAATTTGTCATGATGTGACATAGCTCTGCCACACTGATGTTTCCATTGCCATCCTTGCAAAAGACTTGGAATGCCTTCCAGATTTCTTCTTCACTATCTGTGCCTTTCATTTTTCTAGACATCATGGTCAGAAATTATGGGAAGTCAAAGGTGCCATTACCGTCAGCATCTGCTTGGTTGATCTTATCCTGTAATTAGGTTTCTGTTGGCTTCTGACACAGTGACCTCATGACTATTCTAAATTCCTTGGTTGTGATGGTGCCATCGCCACCTTTATGGAATAGAGAGAAAGCCTCCTTAAATTCACAGTCTGCTCTTCAGTGAGCTGATCAACCTTGTTGCAGGCGAAGGGAGGAAGAGCAGAGCGAGCAAGCGTGGCTGCACCCGCTTAGGGCCTGTGACCGCGGGGCTGCTTCTGAGGTTGCAGTGGCTGCTGCGGCTGCCGCTGCCCCTGCCGCTACCCCTGCAGCTGAGGCGCGATGTGAGCTGTGCTGAGCCACAGCCTGCGACGCTGCCTGATTGCGAGTAACCCCACTGCAGCCTCGAGACTCCCACCACAGTTCATATGGCTTACATTTAACAGTTTATTCATAATTATACTGTTTCAACAATTTTAACAAAAGCATCACACTGATGTAATTTGTGAATAATGGGCAAGCTGTTTGTGAGGGATTATGTGGGATCTCTTTTTTTTCTGTAAGTCTACTTTTCTAAGAAAAAAGGGGAAAAAAACCATAATTGTAACTCTTCCTATAAAAAGCAAGACCCCAAATTCTTCTAAATTAATTGTCCCAGTCGTTTCTGCCATATTGCTTCCATATATTTTATTTAAATATAGTACAAACATTGAAAATATAATGCTATTATTTTTCTTGTACACAATTGTCTTTTACAGAAATTTCACATGCCTTGCACTCTTCATTTCCTTTGCACATTCAGTTTTTCCTTTGATATCATTTTCTTTAGGCTGGAGAACTTACCTTTTCTTGTACTAGGGGACTTTTGACAACGAAGTTTCTGAGCTTTCATTTATCTTGCATATATTGTAACAATTCGAGTTTCACAAATATTTTCATTATATATAAAATTTTTTTCTTTTTACCTTTTCATACATTGTAGAATTTTATTTATTCTAGTGTTACTGTTTCTGATGGTAAGCCAGCCTTAACTTATGTTGCCTGCCCCGTACTCTCCCATAGTTCCCCGATCATCCCCCTCTATCATGTTTTCTCCTTGTCCTTCCCTGGCTGCTTTGAACTGTTTCTTTGTACCATTCAATTTCTGTATCTTGATTACATGTGCCTCTCTGTCTCTCTGTCTCTCTGTCTCTCTCTCTCTCTGTCTCTCTCTCTCTCTGTGCGTGTGGGGCGGGGGGTATGTGTAACTGTGCGTAACGATTTTGCTTATTAGATTTTTCTTGCTTTGGATGTCTAGAATTTCTCACATCTATATGTTGGTGTTTTCCTCAAATTTTATAAAATCCCACCCACTATCAATACATTCATTTGTTTAAAACCTTTTAGGCTCCGTTTTTCTTTGTGTAAACAGGTTGTTGTTGCTTTTTTTTTAGTGCCACAGTTTGAAAAAACCTTTAATGATCTGGTTCCAAGTTTACTGCTGCTTTTTTTCATAGCTTCCATTCTGCTGTTGAGTTGCTCTGGCAAATTTTTCATTAAATTTATTTTATATTTCCTTTCTATAATTTCTATTTACTTTATTATGGTTTTAGTCAGCTTTTTTTTTTTTCTGGTATGATTTCTCATATATTTCTTCATTAGGATGACCTTTACCTTAAGTCATTAAACATATGCTTTAAGCTATTTTAAAGTCGTTGGCTGCTAATTCAAATTTTGGGTTCATAATGAAATCTGTTTTTATCTAAACGTCTTTTTTCATTAATGGGTTTCACATTTTCTTGTTTGTCTTGTTTGGTAATTTTTTTCTGATCTCCTATACTTTGTGAATATACGTTGTGAATGATAGATTGTTTGCAGTCTGGATTATGTTGTCTTTCGATAAGGAGCATTGTGTTTTACATGATATAATCAAGTTACGGCTTCTGATTCAACCATGTCAGTAGGGCATCACTCAGGTTAAGTCCCCATCCTCTTGTTAGGCTGATATAAACCAACACTCGCTCAAGAAGACACACAGAAAAGGAGAGAACTTTGTCCATTTTGATCCTGTGGCCCCCGGAAGGATGAGCCTTTTCCCAAAAGCTTTACAGAGACTGTTGGGAAGAGGGTCAAAACTGATATAGAAACCCAGTAAAGAAGCAATCCCTATGCCAGGAGAGAGAGGAAGCCCTGAGAGACAAGCCCTATGCTGGCTTGCAGTTGAAATTTAGGAAGCCCCCAGAGTGAAGCCCAAACTGGAAGCCCAGAGGGAAAAGAGAGACCAGGCATAGATCAGTAGTAACCATCTTGCTTCAACACATGGCAACTGACCTTGGTGAGAAAGAAAGCAACCTTGAGCTGGACTCTGTAGGGCCTTTAACTGTAAGCTTTTACCCCAGATAAATACCCATTATAAAAGCCAACAGATTTCTAGTGCTTTGCATCAGCACCCTTTGGCAGACCAATACAATTATTATTATACTTTTTCCTACTTATTTAGGTTGAATTCACTGGTTTTACTGTCATGCATAGAAAAAACTAATTATTTTTCATTTTTGTTAATAAATCCCTGTATAATAATAGAGGAATTTAATATTTCCTTTATTTATCTAGGTGCCACTTTATCTAACCTATAGTACTAAGCCTTATTAATATTGCCTTTCATTGTATAAATATTCTAGAGTTAAATACCTAATTCCAAATTGACCAAGAATAACTTAAGGTTATGGTTTTAATTATACTTATTTATCATTTTCAAGTTGAAAAGTCTTACAGTTTTTTTATTTTGAATATTGTTTATTTATTTATTTTGTATTTTTGTTAGATAATGTAGTTCCTTTTGACTAAACTTAGAAAACTTATTAAAACTCATGGACTAATTTTAATAACATAACTGAATCATAGATGCTGGAAAAGAAAGTTTCAAGTGTTGATATATAAATTTGAAATAATGAAATATAAAATTCAAAGTTTAGAAATTTGTGGTACGTGTGTTATTGCTGGGTTAATTAGACACTCAATGTATTTTGTTCATTATGCAACTTTACTTTATTCATTTATGCTGTAAATATTTTATTGAATTTCTACAAGCTAACAGATTCTGTCTAAACAGTATCACAAAGAATAAAAGATCTTTGTCCCCTTGGGCCCTATATTTTAGCCTAGGAGATAAAGTTAAGTATACAGAAGTAAGTGATATGTCATGATATCATGTGAAAAGTAATATTATAAAAATGGAAATGTAACACAGCCTAGGGGCTCTAAGATTTGGGGGCAAGGACATGACAAAACAACTAGAAATGATTTGGTCATGACAGGCCTCAATAAAAAGTGGAAGGAGGGATGGAAATACATAACTGAACAGAGGGTGAGACAAAAGTGTTTAGGAAGATGTAAAAAAAAAAGTGAAGGAAATCAAATACTTAATTTCATGAGTATGATGAAACCAATTTATTATTCCTCATATGTAATCATGACTCACAAGAAAAGTGTCAGTCCTGATATATATTTTTTGTCATCAGTTCAATGATGTACCTAAGTACACAATGGGGACAGAAAAATTAAATAGAATTTGAAATCTGAAAGTATGATTTCATGTCTCAGCCCCATGCATAAAATCTCTGTATGATGTTAGGCACACTGTCCAAAATTTGTTCCTCTTTAAAATGAGAAATACATTTCAATGTCTGAACAGGCACAATTATGGAGGCCAGGGAGACCAATTAAATAAAGCAATGAGTACAGAAAGAATTTCCTTTAAATATTTCTGTCTTTGAATATTGAGGAGACTCACAGAATTGTAGTTTAATCATCAAATGTAATTACTTATTTTTCAAATTAATAAATATTGACACTCAAAATTAATATTATAACAAAACCTTTAAAGATGTATGAAACCACAGCCTTGAGGCAGATATTCCATCCTTTAGCTACATGTAATATATTTGTTTTGTGATTAGTAATATGCATGCAAATGTTATACCTACCTAAATCCCATGATCCATATCATGATTGAAATAGTTATAAAGGTGGGTTTAGTGATCATCTTCTACATTTTCATACCCCAAATTAGTAAAATTAAACAAAATGTTGTATAAGTTACATATGTATATTTTGGAGGGTGGATGACAAAAGAGCAGTTATACTAGGTATGTCCAAATCAATATTAGCACATATTGAAATGATTCAATGTATAAAGAGAAAATGACAGTTATTCTTTATCTGTTTTTTATATATATTTTTATTTTTAAAGACCGTATTAGTCAGTCAAAGAGGTGCTGATACAAAATACCAGAAATCTGTTGAGGTAGAAGCCTACGGTTACCAGGCCATAAAGCATAATTTACTTCCCTCACCAAAGTCTATCATCACGTGTTAGGGCAAGATGACTGCTGACGTCTGCAAGGGTTCAGGTTTCCTGGGTTCCTCTCTTCCTGGTGCTTGCCTCTCTCTGGGCTCATCTCCTCTGTTTTCTCCACAAGGTCATCTGTAGGCTATGCCTCATCTCTAAGCTTTGCCTCTCTCCACAAGGCCAGCTGTAGACTATTAAGTGAATGGCTCTGTCTCCCTCCCTGGGGCTTCTGCTGTGTCTAAGAGCCATCTCTTTTCCTCTGTGTTCTTCTCCTGTGTGTTCACTTCCCAGGATCCAGCTGAAAACTCATCATCAGAACCCTAACTATGTCCTTTGCCTTGGCTTTTATCTGTGAGTCCCCACTCACCAAGGGGCAGGGACTCAATACCCTACTGATGTGGCCCAAAGACCTAATCATAATTTAATCATGCCCAGAGGAATAGATCAGTTTACCAACATAATCTGATATTTATTTTTGGAATTAATAAATAATGCCAAACTGCTACATCTTCTATTGCTCACATTGGACCACTCTTTTTTTTATCACTTAACACAGTCTTCAATTAATATTTGTTGACATGAAAGTTGATAACTATCTGGATCAACCACTAGCCTGAAACTGTAACTTGCTTAAAGGCAGGATTTTGTCTGCATCCCCAGGGCATAATGTACTACCTGGGACATATAGTTTACTCAGAAAATATATATATTTTGAATGAATGGTGAATCAAGAAATTAGTAAGAGTTAATACCAATAGTTAGTACCTTTATGCAACTTATTAGTTATGAGACAATATATAAATGTTTTGTATATACTAACACCATTTATCTTTATAACAACTCTAAGAGGGGAGTCTATTCTTACCTTTCATCACAGAAAATAGAAAACAAAAGAGAAGTAACTTTAAGTAATTTGCTCAAAATCACATAGCTCACATGAGTGATAACAGCATTCAAAACTAAGTATCCTGACTGCGCAGGCCCTGTTTTTCAGGACTTTAATACATTGAAAGAAAGAAAAAATAAGATCTTTTCTCTTTGTCAACTGATTATCAGGCCTCCTGATCATACCTTATGAAGTAATCATTATCCTGGGTGATCAATAATAGGAAGGCAATATAAATAGAGGAAGAAAGTAAAAGTAGAAAAAGATGGAGGAGGGGCAGAATGAAGAAGAAGAGGAAAGGAAGGGGAAGGAGATGGAAGAAGAGAAGAAGAAAATGCGGAAAAGGAAAAGGTGGAAGAGGGTGAAGAAAGAGAACATTTGGAAAAGCAACATGGAGGAAATCAGTCATACCTATAATGATTCTGAGATTATATTACATTTTCAAGGTACAAAACTAGAACCCATGATAGATATTATGGAGGAAATTGTGGAGTTATCCAGAAAGAAAATATGTGAAGCAACCACACTGAATAAAATTTAAAAGTGTATATAAAAGTTCCACTGCTACTTAGGATGTAGAAATCTGTATTAAAAAATGTTCTGACTCTAACAATTTTTAAAAAGCCAGAATAAAAAAAAGCATAACCTTTCATGAGACCAACACAAAGTTGAGGTTACAAACATCCAAGAAATTTGAATTACAAAGGGGAATCTTGCCCTCCAAATGGAGATATGATGGATAAACCATTTCAACTTTGTCAGAAGGTGGAAGAAAGAGGTGGCCATAATACAAGCAGGTAGGAAAAAATCAATGAAATTATAACGAATTGTTAAGGCCAAGTGTGGGCTAGAGTGTCAATAGGGAAAAAAAAAATAGAATCTTAGATTCAATGGCTTTACCTTCCCATTCAATGCCTTCTCTGGAAGTCTCTACCAAGAACATCATAAAACTCACAAGATACCAAACATTCACGTCTCTTACCAAAT
This sequence comes from Cabassous unicinctus, assembly GCA_029593785.1. NCBI lineage: Eukaryota > Metazoa > Chordata > Mammalia > Cingulata > Chlamyphoridae > Cabassous > Cabassous unicinctus. Next base: position 3,722 of record JAQZBX010084279.1, on the reverse strand, counting down.
GAGGGTCTGCTATTACTTTGTTAAATACAGCTTTATCCTTACTTCAGTCTTACCAATGATAAGTTTTATTGAGATGCCTAATCATAGAATTTCTCCTGCTTTCTGAGAGGAGCCAGTCTATAACAGACCTTGCTTCCTTATATTCTCACCCTAATTATCCAAACAAAGCCTAAATCTTATCATAGGATTTTTTTCTAACATGCTCTTACTTAAAAACTGCACATATCCTCCTGCCATGTGTTCTTCCTCACTGCATTGATTACTAAAGCCAACTTGTTGAAACACAAGAATTTCTAATTCCTAGTGGTCTTTGACTAAAAAGCATTGACAATTGTTTGATTAAAATATTTAATTGAAAGGATAAACACCATGCATAGATATATAGACAATTTCAGTAGAGACACAGATATTATAAGGTAGTGCCCAACGAAAGGCTAGAAATAAAATTTTAAATAGCAAACAATACAAGCATAATATCAGAAACAAAGGAAGGATTCCTTCAACAGGTTCATTAGAAGAGTCAGTACAGCTTAGTAAAGAATGATTGAACTTGAAGATAAGCCAATATTTATCATTCAAACAGAAAGAAATTTAAAGAAAACCAGACTCAAAAATTATCCAAGAGCTATGGAACAATATCAAACAATTTACTGTATATGTAGTTAAAGTTCAACAGAAAGAATAGAGAGGGATTGGATGAGAAGACATATTTAAGGAGATAATAGCCAAGATATTTCCAAAAATAAGGAAAGATATCAAATCATAGGGCCACAGATGTCAGGGAACCCCCCCGGGAAGGGTAAATATAAAAAGCAACTCAATTGGTGGTGGAGTGGACGTCACCATCCCAGACTCCTCAGGATTGGGGGAAGAGCTATGGACTAGAGTGGGCTTACTGGTGTTCTATTATAGACATATTGTGATTCAAGCAATGGAAGAAATTACAACATTGATGTGGAGCCAGTGTCCACTGGATGCTCTGGGGGCAGGGAGAGGGAAAAGCAATTGTAATACAGGGGCTTTTTCAGGACTTGGGAATTGTCCTGAGTGACATTGAAACAATAGATATAAGCCATTGTATATCATCATGTAACATGCAGAAATGTGTGGGAGAGAGTGTGGTCTACAATGTGAACTATGGTCCATGTTTAATGGCAAAGCCCCAGGATATATATATATTTATCTGTTGCAGGTGATGTGCCACACTAACGAAGGATGTTTATGTCAGAGCTTGTGGGAGGTGTGGGAGGTGGGGCATATGGGAATCCCTATGTTTTCTGTGTAAGATTTATATAATCTAAGTATCTTTTAAAAACAATAAAAAAATTTTTTTTTAAAAAAGCAAATCAACCACCCATAAAATACTTTGAGATTAATTAGACTCACTGCTAAAAAAATATATAAGTATACAATTACTAAGGCAGTCAGAGGAAAATACACATCACATACTGAAAAAACCACATAATCATTATAAGAGACTTGCCCTTGATAAAAACCAGAAGATAATGGAAAGATATATTTAAGGTTTTGAAAGCTAAATATACATTATGGAAGTTAATACCCAATGAAAACAAATTTCAAATATAGATTATACAAAGACTTTTTCAGAAAATAACACACTTAGAGAAAACCAATTTTTTCTGCCAGGAGTTGTGTGCTACAAAATTATCTAGGAAGGAATAAGAAAGTAGAAAGAAAGTTGTGTCCAAACAGACATAAATGATGATAAAATGTAATAATAAAGGTAAAATTTTATTTGTAAAATTTTAATGGCTTTAAAAATCGTTACCTAAAATAAAACTAGTTTGAATTGTTGCATTTAAACCATATATAAAAATAAAACTTATGAAAAAAATATGAGAAAGAAGAATTGAATCTCTACTATTTATACTTCTCATGTTTTAATTTGTGATATATTATTTTAGAAAAACTATGATAAATTAAATATGCATATAACAATCCCTAGAGCAAACTAAAAAGAAAGAAAATTTTATATATGAATTATAAAAATTACCAAATCACTACAGTCCACCCAAAATAATAAAAAGATAGTTAACAAATTTAAGTTGTTAACTTTGATAATTTAAAGGAAATGTACATTTCCTTAAGTGTCACATCAAAAGAAATGTGTAACATGTTTAGTCCTATGTGTATTTAAAAAATTTAATTTTTCCTAAAACTTTCCAAACAACAAAAATTCTTATACTGTTTTCCAAATGTGAACAATCTCACTTTTCCTTCATACTGGAATGTGGACAGAGTCCTATGTGAATATGCTTCAACAGTGAAGAAGAGGATAAAATATTGGGAGATAGCTGAGCAACAACATAAAAGAAACCTTGGACCCAGGATTGCATCAATGAAAATAGCCACCCATAAACCCTAGTCAGCTTAAGTCTGTGCTGATATACCCCAGGATAATACTTTCCACTTTGTTGAGCCACTCTGTTTCTGAAGCCCTTGCTTATACCAACCAGCCTGTACCTGACAAACACAGGTTCTCTCCCTGGCCCAATCACATGACCTGATAAATCTTTCTTTCATTTAGGGCTTCTATTTTTCTGTAAATAGTACTTTACATATATGTTTGAGCACATCTAGCAGCTGTCCCCAAAATGACACTGTGTTCTATTAGAAGCTCTGATGAAGTCTGCTAGCAGCCTACCCCTCTCAAAATTTCTGTATTTGCTCATACTTTTTAATATAATAAAGCAATCTATCATATGTTTTCAACTTTGAAAAGAGTTGTATAACCTTGTAGAAAAAAAATGTTGTAAAATGAAGTGGTGATTGAAAATGTGAGCTCTATAGTCAGTCTGTTTAGGTTCAAGTTTGAGCTGTTCCTTAACCCTGTTGCCTGACCATGAACAGGCTATGAAACCCCTGTGACAGTTTCATCATCTGTGAATTCAGCCATTCCAGTACACTCTGAATGTACTCTTCTAGGTATTGGAGATACAGCATTGAAGATAATTAGCAAAAATCTTGTGCTTATAGAGCTTTCAAAGTGAAGGAAAACAGAGAAGAAACAAAAGGCATAGGCAAAATGCATAGAAGGCTAGATTAGAATAACTGCCAAAGAAAACAAGTATGGCATTAATGAGGGATGCAGGAGGTGTGATTTTAAATAGATTGTAAGGTATGGTCTTAAGAGGAAGAGAAAAGACCCATGCAGTTATCTGGGGAAAGGAATTTTCAGGAAAAAGAAAACAATATTCCAGGCTGCATCAAACTACACTGTATGGGGAAGAGTGAGGAGGTCAGTGTGGCCGCTCCAAAGTGAGCGTGATGGATGCAATGATAATAGATGAGTTCATAGAAATAAGAATTAGGGGCAAGACAATGTAGGCCTGTAGGCTATTGTAAAAATTTTGATTTTTCCTCTTAATGTGATAAGAAGTCTTTTAGGCTGTGTGAAGAAAAGTGGCATGATGCAACCTATATTGTAACAGCATGACTCTGGCCTCTATATTGAGATTAGACTCAAGGTGTATAGGGCAGAATACAGGGAAACAATCTAGAAAATTATGACCACAATTCAAAGAATGACATGATAGTTCTTTTGACTAGGGTGGTAGCAAAGGAGATGTTAAAAAATAGTCATATTCCAAATATATTCTGCATAGAGAATCAATATAATGTGCTGATGGACTCAATGTGAGGTGCATGACATAGATAAAATGCCAGGATGAGTTTGAAGTCTTTGAAGAGAAAGGTGAATG
>JAQZBX010084278.1:0-13448 GCA_029593785.1 Cabassous unicinctus | reverse complement strand
GTGTGGCTCGGAACCTGGTGCATCTCACCTGCTGGAAGGAGGATTCTTTCGGGTGAGGGTGACGGCTGGAGCCAGGCTGCCTGCACCCCACCCGGGCACGGCACCCCAGGGACTGTCCACAGAGGTAGTCTGTTCGCTCTACAGCAATGACACCCAGAAGCACTGGGTGCGAAAGAACAGGCTTTCTTCCCGCTCTATCGCGAAGGGCAGAGGCCTTCATCTTCGGAAGAGGCAGTGAGGACTGGCAGGGCATGATCTCCTGGTGGGTTCTGGCTTCCACACGGAGAGGGACCCCAGAGAGGCTGCTGCTGTTTCTGATGGGGCTGCTTCTGCCATCATGCCGCCAGCCTTCTTGTCCCACTCGGACCCAGGCCCAGGCCTGGCGTGAGATACCATGAGGTGCGCTTAGTACTTACGGCTTCCCGTAAGCTACGAGGGGTTATAAACTCTACGTACGCCATTTCTCCAGATTCACAAGCGAGAGAGCTGGCCAAGGCTTGCTTATTTTGTGGCACACCTAGCGATTTTTGGCATAACTAGTCATAGAAAGCCTGAAGCCCAATTCACTCGGTTTTGGTTTAGAATGAGGTGTTTTTATTATCATTTTTTTTTCTCCTGGAAATAGGGAAGGAGGAAGAAGCTTTAGAGTCAGGAATCAAAATACAGTGAACCTGGAAGGCATCTGGGAGCAGGACAGGGGTTTGAGAAGCCGGGCCCCAGACCGCCTGCCCGAGGCACCTGAAGCGTTATCCTCCCGCGGGCTGGGCTCAGGGCCGCCCGCGCTGCGGCGCCGCGCTTCACTTCCAGCGATGCCGCACCAGAGAGGACGCGTCGTCCACCACCTGGGGGTCCCGCGGCACGTGGCGGAACCGGAAGGGAAGGAGCAGCAGGACGATTAAGAGGAGGAGGATGATTCCACACACGCTTATCAGAGCGTAGGAGACGATCCACAAGACGGACTGACTGAGAGGCAGGGCCGGGACGCAGCTGCTGGCCACGTCCTCTGTGGAGAAAGGCCCGGAAATTTCAGACACCGCAGCCCCTGCCATTTCTGAGGAGACAGAAGGGGGAAAGTCCAGAGGTATGAAACCAGCAGGCCATGTCTCCTGAATCACAAGACATAACGCCGTGCTTTGTGAGACAACAGTGAAGTGCAGGAGGTTCCAGGGGCTCAGATAGCTGAGCCCGCTCTTGCCTGAGTTTATACCCGGTTTTGATACCTGCTATATTTTAAAAGAAAAAAAGGGGAAAAAACCAACAATATCAAAATTTCCTCAATTTACATAAATTACTTTGATAACCAGAAAAATAGGTGTTTTTTTTTAAGCTTTTGAAAATGTGCACCAACTTGGGTCATCAGGTATGCATTACGGGAAACATTTGCTAATGAGCTGCTCAGATTTCAACATTAAAGGAGAGCGGAGTTAGAATGACTTCCAGAGGCACTCTTCGAGGAATGCCATTCACTGGATGGATGGATCATTTATTACACAAACCACGAAGGCTATGGCCATTTGTTTATAGTGGGATTATTTATGACAGGCCTAACGATGCAGTGATGTAGAGCATGCACCCTGGCGCCAGAATTCTGGGGCTCAAATCCCAGCTTTCCCCACTTAGGAGGGGAGGCCTTGGCCAGCGTACTTAACATCTTTGGGTCTCAGTTTGTTTCCTCATCTGTAAAGTGGGGATTAGGACAGCAGGACCAGGTCACGGTCCCGTGAGGATACCCGAGCTGAGAGCTAGGAGCTGCTACGCCTTGGCATGGTGCCTGGGGGTAACGGTCAGTGCTTGACAAGTGTCACGTGCTACTACAATACTTATTATCCTTTATTCTTAATTCAATGCCTTAGGTTAAACTTTTTATTATGCCTTTTCTCCTTGCTTGTTGTGGTTAGGCTCATGTGTCACTTCGGCCAGGTAATAGTGCCCGGTTGTTTGGTCAAGCGAGCACTGGCCTAATCTTATTGTGAGGATATCTCATGGACTAAAACCCTCAGTAAGTTGACTGCCTCTATGGCTGATGGCATCAACGAGCACCTGAGGAGACTGCGTCGTTCATTCAACTGATTGAATGATGTCTCATTGAATCAGCTGGAGGCCTTAAAAGGAGAATTGATTTCAGCATTCAGAGAGAGAATCCCCATCTCTACTTCATACAGCCAGTGTCTTCTGGGAACTCATGGAGGACCTTCACCGGGGGCCCCGGCTTGCAGCCTGCCCTGTGGAATTTGGACATGTGCATCTCCACGGTCACGTGAGAGAATTTTATACAATCTCATGCTATTCGCAGATTGCTCCTGTTGGTTCTGTTTCCCTAGAAAAGCCTGACTAACACTCCCCTGTAGGGGGTTGAACTACGTCCTCCAGAAAGCCATGTTCAAATCCTCACCCTGGTCCGTGCATGTGGCCTTATCTGGAAATAGGGTCTTGGAAGATGTGCCTAGTTAAGATGCGGTCACACTGGGCTAGGATGGGCCAACATGCCTGGTGTCCTACTAAGAGGGGAGAACTGGGCACGGACAGCAGACAGACACAGGGGAGAGGCCACGTGACACCTGAGGCCGAGCCTGGGACCCAAGGAATGCTGGCAACCACCAGCAGCTGGGAGAGAGGTGCTTCAGATGGAGGCCGGCCCTGCTGACACTGTGACTGTAGACCTGTGGACTCCAGAACTGAGAGAGAATCAATTCCTGCTGTTTTAAGCCACTCAGTTTGTGGCACTGAGGTATATTCAGCAGAGTGTTGTCCTGTGGTCAGAAGACATGGGCTCTGGGCCCAGGGCCACCGTCACTTTGCTCTGCAACCGAGTGCAAGCCGTTAGGACCCTGGGGTCTCAGTGCTCTCTACAGCAAAAGGAGGGCAAAGGGCCGGCTGCTCTAAGCCTCTGCAGTCCCTGGCTCGTCATCTAAGTGGATGGCAGAGGCATCTCTCTGAAACCCTGTTCTTAGCAGCTAACTCTCTTATTTTTAAACCTTAACAGGCACAGAGGATCCACTTTCAGCCTGCGCAGAGAGCTGACTGCCGTAATCGATGACGCGCCTCCCGTTGTACAAGCTGAATTCTACAGTGCTCTCGGGTGCTAAATGTCCAGATCTATAAAAAGACTTGGGAGGTACTTCAGAGGCTTTACTGCCTGTAAGGTAACGCAGCGTTGCCAATTTGATCACTCTGTTATTTCGCCACTATGGGATGCTTAGCCCAGGAAACAGAGCAGTTGAAAGGGCTCCAGTCCCCAGTACCTAGTCCAGGTGTGTGGCCACGTGTGGGAAGCCCCAGGCCCTGCCACTTGGCTAGTTCAGCACACCTGGCTTCCACCTTATCCTCCCGTCTCTGCTCTGTGCCTGGGACAGTGGTTCTCAGCAGGTGGGGGCACGAGTTGAAGAGAGGCAGGGGCAGCAGAACAGAAGCATCTGGGGAACTGTTTTCCAAACACCCGTCTTCCTCCTTCCTCCTACCATTCTGATACGCCCTGGCTGAAGAAGAGGGAAGGCTGCAGGTCAGGTGTAGTTTGAAAAAGCTCCCCAGGGGGCTCGAGTCAAGGAGAGCCTACTTACTGCCCATCCCCCCCCCCACTCACCCCAAGAACCTCCTTCTACAATAATACATAGAAATGAGGATAAACTATAACCCCAATTTTAAATATGTAGCTGAGCTCAGACATAAGAGATATTCCTCGACCAGAAGCAGGCCTAGGTCTGGGGTTCCAGTGACCAGGTGGGAAGAGGTGGGTGCTAGGCCTGAGATGCCTGGGACAGCCTGGCCCTGAAACGGCTGCAGAAGGGGCCAGAAAACTCTGGCAACAAGGACACCTGACGCTTCCTGAGGTCTGAGAAAGAGTGGGGGAGGGAAGAGGGCAAGAAAGACTCTCCCATGAAAAATGGAGCCCCCAAATCTCCACCTCAAGCATGGCTTTCATCTACTTTTACATAACTTGGTGCAGAAATCCCAACGTTCTCATGGCCTGATGTTACCTAGCACAAAATGCAAAATTGCTTTATAGCAACACATTCAAAATGGAAACACACTGAACTCCCTTCCGAAGGAAAAAGTGCTCCCACTAAAGATAAGCTCACAACCAACAATTACAACCCAAGTGAGAAAGAAATCCACCATTAGGAAATAGTCTGTAGATAAAAATGAGAATAGCTCTCCATAAATGACAGAAAACAGGACAATCTGTAAAAAATTATACATTGACTGTGTTTAAGGTGATTAAAAACTCACTAAAACACCAACAGGATTTTTTTTCCAAAATAAACTTATTCAAAAGTTCCTAGAGGAAAAGAAAATTAAGAAAGAATAGCAGGGGAGTTCTGAAAAAAGAAGAATGAAAGGAACGAATACTACAAGACATATCCATGGAACAGAACAGAAAACTGCAAAATAGATCTATTCCTCCCAAATATTTACTGGGATTTCAAATTAGTGAAGAAAAGATGAATTGTTCAACATATATCATAGGAACAACGAGGCCACCTTCTTGGGAGTAAAAGTTTAACCTATGCATCCTATGCCAAGGTAAATCAAACGTAAAAAGACTTAAAAAGAATTTTAGTATGAGACACTAAACCCAAGAGGCATAAAGCAAACAACAAAAACAAAAGAAAACATAAAATTAACATTTTTTGACACTAAAACTCAGAAGCAAAATTTAAAAACAGCTCACAACAGAGTTATGAATTAGCTCCCCCACCCCAGATAAATGGTTAATTATTTCGCAATACAAAGAGTGCCTACAAATCAATATACAAAGCCAAAAACCAACAGAAAAAATGGGCAAGAGATATGAATGGAAAGGAAAAACAAATGCCATATGAAAAGAAGCTCAACCTCTGTGAAAGTTCTGTGTAGTCATCCACTGAACAGAGAGTCCACGATTTGTTCTCCTTTGATGGATTTTTGTTTTGTTTCTAGTTTGGGTCATTATCAGTAAAGCTGCTGTGACCTTCTAGCCAAGCCTGTGTATGCACATACATACTCGTTTCTCTTTTGCAAAAGAAAAGCAGTAGACACTAACAATTTGACAGTTTTTCCTTTCATACTAAACACCTTTAGCAAACTGGAAAGAGGAATTCCTTCCCTGAGGATTAGGGGCAAATCCCACACATGTGGCCCAGGCATCACACTCAGCGGCGAAACTCGACGAACATTCCATTTAGAGTAAGGAACAAGACAGTGATGTCCACCATCACCGTTCCCATGCGATACTGTCTCAGAAAGCACCACAAAAGGGCAAAAATAAACAAACAAATAAAAGAAAGATTGGAAATGGCAACAAATGCATTCCTTGCAAGTGACATGACTGTATGTATAGCAAATCCAAATGATTCTAAAACTATTAAAATATGAGAATTCAGCCAAGTGCTTGGCTAGAAGATCAATTCACCAAAAGTCTGCATGCCTATGTACCACACAACCCATTAGAAAATGCAATTTAAGATAGTCCCGTTTACATTAGAGCAAGATAACCTAACGTAAATGTAAAGGTTATCCAGTCACGCCCATGCCTAGAACCTTTTTAGAGGAAACTACAAAACATTACTGTGGGACAGAAAAGAAGACCCAAACAAATGAAGAGATTTAACACATTCACGGGGAAAAGACTTAAGCTAGTGAAGATCTGGTTTCTCTTCAAATTAATCTATAAATTCAATGCAGCTCCAGTCAGAATCCAAACAGGGTTCTCTAGGGATCTTGCCAAGCTGAATAAAGGTGGCCAGGGCAACATTAAAGAACAAGAAGAAGAGTCAAACCCCTTCCGGGTATCAAGTCTTATTTCAACAGTAGACATTAAAACCCTGAGATATAACAGACCAAAGGGACAGAAGGCGGCTCAGAAGTAGACCCTGTACGTATGGGACTTGGTAAAGGACAGAGATGATATTAAAATCCAGTGAGTACCCTGCACAGAATGTTTAACCTAAATCTAATCAAACTTCTAGACCAAAATTCCAGTTTGTAGGATATATGAGGTTAGAGGAAATATTTAAATGACAGCAATAGGACATACTGACAGATCCAACTAAGACACAGTCTACATAACAACTGGCCTTCAAACAAACAGACAAACAAAAAACAGTTAAAGAAAATCTTGAGGACAACTGGGGAAATCTGGATGTGGCCTAGATATTACATCTTAGGTGACTGTTATTTTTTTAAGTGTGATAATGGTATAATGGTTATGTAGGAGAATGGCCTTATTTATAAGAGATGCAAAATGAAATATTTAGGGGTGAAATGTCTTCATATCTGCAATTTATTTTCAAACGGTTCAGCAAAAACTAAACAAACACACATTGATGTATAGCAAAATGCTAAAAGTTTTTAAACCTAGGTGGTTGATACATAGAACATCATTATATTATTTTTAATCTTTTCTGCATATTAAAATTTGTTCATGAAATATTAGAAAAAACTCAGAGCAGAAAATACTGTATATTCCATAAATGGTGCTGAGAAAATTGAATGTCCATATAAAAAATTATATCCGTTCTTCACATTTTAGAAGAAAATAAGAAAAAAGTATATAGTATCATTTGAAGAAAAAAACTATACCTTCCTAAATGAAGGAAGAATTCCTTTAAAAAGACACAAAAAGTACAAGCCATAAGGAAATGATTGATAAATTTGATTTACTAACTTAAAAACATGTAGATAAAATTCACCAAAAACTAGTAAAAAGAAAAGCCAGAGAGATTAGGAGAAGATATTTGCCATGCTTATAACCCAGAGAAAATAATATCTCAGATATATGAGGAACTCCTGTGTATCAATTATACAAAGTAGGTGGCGTCTAAGGGGACCCTCAGTGATCCCTGCCTGCTGGTATCCCCCCTTATACTGTACCAGGGTGGGTCTGTGTGACCAACAGAATTAGGCAGCAGTGCTAGCAGCACTTCCAAGATTAGGTTATAAAAAGACTGCAGCTTCTGTGTTGGGTGCTTTGTTGGATCACTGTCTCTGGGGGAAACCAGGTGCCCTGACTTGACATTCGGCAGCCCTGTGAGGAAGTCCACATGGCAAGAACGGAGTGCTCCAGTCAGCAACAACATGAGTGAGCTCGGAAGCGGAGCCTCCAGCGTTTGAGTGACTGCTGCCTCGAGGGAGACCCTGGGCCAGGGCCACCCTGATAGGCTGCTTCTCAATTCTTGATCTTCAGGAACTGTTTGAGATAATAACTAGCTGGTAAAAGTTTGGTTATAAGTTGTTACACAGCAATGGATAGCTAATATAAAGTGTTTATACCTATGTTGTAAAATTATAAATATATGGTAATAACTATGAGAAGACTATACTTCAATTTCATTAATAACTTTAACTCTGGGAAAGAGAGTAGGGTGAGGCTTTAGCAAAACTTGTTATTTTTTACTTCTATGATAAATTATTGAAGAAAATATGACAAAAAGCTACTATGCATTAAATGCTACTATTCGTTATTCCACAGGTATGCACCTACTAAAGGTGCCAATCCTTGTTATTCATGGCATTTATGTTCTATAAAGTCACTGCAAACACTGAAATATTGAATCCTGAACTACTGTTCCTGAGGGATATATGGGGTGAGGTTCCTATGAGCTTCTGGTCACAACATTTTTGTCAACCAAGTAATACATAACCTCGTTTTATGTATGCTTCTGTTTAAAGACACCTTATGTAATATATATTGTGGATCCATCAACATCTAGCTCATGGCCAATAGCACTACAGCTCATGCCTGAACGAAGCTGATCTAACTCATGACTCATTTGCTCCATAAGGCACGGCACAGCCTTCCCACACTTTGGAATACTAGACAGCACTTCAGCACTACACTTGGCTGTTTTAAGCCATAAAACCAACAAGAAAAGGCACAAAAATCTGAAAAACATGGTATTAAACATACTGCAAAAAGAATACTTGTTTACAGCCTGAGAGCTGAAAAAAGAAGATAGTGTGTCACCTTGCTCAACCTTAGCAGGGAGTGTGCGTGTCAGGTGACTCAAAATTTTCACCGCTCTACACATGTCCACGAATGACCGTGATAGGGCACGAGAATCGATTTGGGGAGTTACAAATAAATATTAGTGAGTCAGCAAATTTGCAAATACCAAATCTGTGAAGAATGAGGATCAATTGCATATGACTGTAATTTTTAAAACATTAAAAATATTTTATAAAAAATAAAGATAAATTAAAAAATTTTTTGCATTGAGTCTTTCATCACTGTAAGATCTTTTATGTATTTTGACAGTTTCTTCTGTATGTTCTCCCAGTGTCGTATTTTTTTCCACTTTGTTTTCGGGACGGTTTGGGTTGCAGAAAGGTCACATGGAAAGTGTGGGGGATACCCATAAGCCACCCCCCTCCGCCCCCCGGTTTTTGCCCTATTGAAAACATCTTGCATGGGTGTGGTGCATTTGCTGCAGTTGATTGATGAACAAGTGTTAAAGGATTGCTGCTAGCCATGGTCAATTTACATTATGGTTTACATTTAAAATTCATATAATTTTTAAAATTAATTCTTTTATTTTTCTATTAAAATGTTGTAATAAATATACAACTATTTAAAAAAACAAACATTTTATAATTAAAAAATAAACACATTTTAAAATGAAGAAAAGGCATGTATATAGGCCACTGGTTATTAGTGTTATGAAGCACTGTCTGGCTCCTTTAACTGCAGCCTTGAGGGAGGTAATTACTTTAATGGCTAAACAATTTGCCCTGGAGAAGAGACATTCATCAGCTTTTAGTCCCACAGTTGGTAAAATCAAATGTTTAAGTACCAAAAGCTTAAATATATTTGGGAAAAAAATAGCAATAAAAAATTTACAAAGAATTCATGATGAAATGAAGTGAAAAGCACCACCCTGCTTCATATGAAACTATTTCCAACAGCAGTTCACTCAGGACACGTATGGTCATTATGCTCACTGCAGGATCAAGTGGATGGAATGACACTGTTGCCATAGGTACCTCGACTTTAATGGTATTAAACGAGAGAACAGACATTGTGGGCCAAATTCCTTTAGTTCTTCTTTGTGCTGGGCTAAAAAGAATTAAGTATTTGCCAGCGGGAAACACAGTAGTGTTTCGGGTTCCCCAGTTACAGCTAATGGCTCAGGAAGGGTCTCGTTCACTTGGTAGCCACATGGGCTGGCAGAGTCAGTGGACCACTAAAAGTTCAACATTTACTCATGACCAAGATAAGAAATGACAAACCTCAAATTCACTTTGTAAAGTCAAATCAATCTGCACAGATATTTAAGAAGATACATCGCAACATATCAAATACATACTCTATGTACAGTATGAGTTGGCCAAAGATTCCAGATACGGTTTTCCTTTTAATACTCTGCTCTGTCATTCTCCAAATTGTTCCATGACTTTTTGGGAATGGCTGTGTGTTGAAACAAAGCTAAAAGCATCACTTTACCTGCTTCATTTCAAGACCATGAATGGGGAATTAAAAAATAATAATGAATTCTTTCTTTCCCTAATAAATGACCCGCAGTCATTTGACCCTCATCTCTGTGGCTGTTCCCTGAACAATTCTGTGGTTTAGATCAGGGGGAAGGTCTGGTCAGAGCTGAGGATACCACGAGGGCAGTTCAGCGTTCCTGCCTGTCCTACAACTATCTGATGTTCAAGGTTTTCCTTCCCTCAAATTCTTATTTCTTCTCCTTAAATGACACTGCCATCTTGTCTTTTCTATCTCACATTCGCTTAATTTTGTTCCCCTTTAGCATACTACCAGCACAACTTTTGGGACTTCATTGTTCCTGACTCTGAATCCAAGGTACCAAAATTATTTCCGCCCTTTGATATGCTATTTCGAAACGCTGCAAGCTCTGCTTGGCCACTTTCTTAGTGCACAGCCTTCTTCCACCTGTCCTTGGCAAATTCCACCTCATGCCTGCTTCTGTGATTTGCTCTTCCTTGCTGGCCGGGACTATCAGTCAGGAGTACCGAATCCTCCCATTTATTCCATGCACTGTGTGAAACTCTCCATTTCTAGCAAACTTAAGTCTGAAGAAGTTTTCAAGCCAGCAGGGTTTAACCATCCTAAAAACTGTACTGTACTCTCCTGGCTTCTCTGAAGGCCTTCCTGACCCTCAAGCTAGATTTCAGAAAACACACTGCTGTGTCACCCTCACACCACTCCTGCAAAGGGAATTCTATGGAGGAAAATGGCTCCTCCATCTCTTTATCTGAGGATTCCAAGAAAGAGCAACAATAGGCATTAACTTCTTATGTCACAATGAGGATTTCTTTGAGGAAGTAAGATACACAGCTTGAACAACGGTGATGGCCATGGATGACACAATTCAGTGGCAGTTCACTTGTCATCAAGAATTGCTTCCAAGTTAGAAAATTTACATGAAGTTCTCCTTTAGGGCCTCCTGGACAAAGCAAGAATCACTCACCTGCACAGGAACTTGCTGCGAAGCCCACCCGCTTCCGCGCTCTGTCAAAGATGACGTAGAAGCCCTCCATCACTGTAGCACCGATCAGCAGTGCATTCGTGGAAGGCGAGATGCCGAACCGGTAGCATTCATAATTCAGGCCAGTCCCCATCATGGGCTGAATGTAGAGCTGTGTGTTTAGAAGGAAAAGAGAAAGAAGCAGGAAAAGTCATGGATCAGGTAACATCACGAAATTGTTGAGGTCATAAATGAGCTTAGAATCCTCCTAGGTGCTTTGGGGAACAGAGAAAGAAAGGGGATGGTATCATCCCTGCATCCAAGAGTTGAGAAGACCATAGGCATGGCAACAAACGTTACTGAAATGGCAGAAACGTGACAACGCATACACGCCACTGGTAACTATGCACAGGTACACACATACAGAAGATGTCCATCCATCCATCCATCCATCTGCCCGTCCATCTAGCAGCTATTTATTGAGCACTTAATATGGCCCAGACACTGTCCTTGGTACTACAAATATAATGAATAAGAGCTGTCCCTGCCCTCTGGAAGCTTCCCGTCCTTGGAGGAGGCAGGCAATGAAATGCAGCACACTAAGTGCTCTGACAGGAGCCTCCTGGTGGTAATGTTGATTGCTGCCTCCTCCTGGACGCTCTCCCTTCACTTGGCCTCTAAGAGAGGGGACCCTCTCCCTCCTCCTAAGTCATGGTGTGCTCCTTCTTGGGCATCTGGACTGGATTTACTTCACCGTCCTCACCTGTGAGCATCCAACTACTCCAGCCTCTGGCCTCCTCTCTACCTTCACTCCCTAGGTCTTGAACAGAATGCTGTGACAAAGTCCCACAGATGAACTGCCTCCAAACAACAGGGATTCATTGTTTCACAGAGGCCAGAAGTCCAAAATCAAGGTGTCAGCAGGGCCCTGCTTCCTCTTAAAGGTGAGACTCCCTTCCACGCCTCTCCCCTGGCTGCTGGTGGGTGGCCAGCAGTCCGTGGCGTTCTTTGGCTTGTGGCAGCATAACTCAAGCTCTGCCTCCATCTCCTACTGATTCTGCTCAAATTCCCTCTCCTTAGGACACCAGTCATATTGGGTCAGGGCCCACCCCAGTCCGTTTTGGCCTCATCTTAACTAATAACATCTTCAAAGACCCTATTTCAAATAGGATCACATTCATGGGACTGGGGGTTAGGACTTGAAGATATCTTTTGGGGGGACACAGTGACCCACCCATCTAGTCCCATGGCTTTAATTACATCCTCTATGCTGAGACCTGAAAATTTTTATCTCCAGCCCAGACCTTTGACGCCACTGCCACACTCATATCCACCTACCCATCTTCTCTCAATTGGAATCTCAAATGTAATGTTTAAGAGTTTAAAAACTCAACTCTGGACATCTGCCCAAACCTGCTCTTCTTCCAAGGTTCTCTGTCTCATTAGTTCCACGATGGATTCTGTTGAGCAGGTCCTAAAGTGCTGGACCAAACCTGACAGCCTCTTTGTCTCTTACCCAACATGAAATCATGACCAGAGCCCGCTGGGTCTTCCTTTGCAATCAAGCCTACATTTCATTGCTTCTGCCCACCTCCTCACTATCGTCCTGGTCAGAGCCGTGACTGTCCTGTCTCTCATGATTCCTGCAATGGCCTCCTAAAGGCCCAGGCTCCTGCAGTTCCAAAGCGATCCTGTCACTCTGTCAAAGGGAAGTTTAACAGGAGGCACCCTGACTGAGGCAGTATGATTTCCTCAGTTAAAGAGGAAAACTCAGTGACAATAAGAGAGAAGAGGCAGCACTCAGAGCTAAGAGGTTCTGATGTGCAGGAGGGATGTGTCCTGCACTCTCTTTTCATTCTCTCAGATGCTATGCGGTGTTAAATAAATATAAAAAGCCCCCTGGGGCCCCCCAAGCCAAGAACCTGGTGGAGAAACAAGTCAAAAAGGAAAATAATCAGTGAACAAAATATCATAGCAGCTATCCCTATTTCTTTGCATTTTAATAGCAAAGTGTTCAAATGCAGGCAATTAGAGTATAGAGTGACTTAATAAGACAAAATGCCAAATATTTGGGAAAAAAGGCAAGAAAGTACAAAATGAATAAGAAAAAGGGCCTTCCTGTGGACTAGCAATTAGCCCTAAAAGGCAAAGACAGGAAGAAAGACTTGGGGAAAAAGCTGAGACTCACCAAGACACAGAGAGTCCCAGGCCTCTAGTTGTAGGGAGTCTGAGAGGGCTTAGGGAGCTGGTAATTTTGGAGGGAGCAGCAAAGCCTGAAAGGAGACCAGCAGGGGCGGGAGGGGAGGATGCCAAGTAGAGGGCAAACTGAAGATTATCACAGCAGGGTGGAGTGCTGGCCATTACGACTGGGAAGTGCAAGAACATATTTTTAAATTCACGCAGAAAAGGAAACCAGAAGTTGTGTTGGAGAAAAGGTATAAGATCAAACTGACACCTAAGAAAGATGAGTCCCACTGCCGTGTGCAGGGGAAGGTGAGCGGGAGAGGAGGTGCAAGGCCAGGAGGTTGGCAAGGACAGGCCGAGGCAGCTCCTGGACCAATCAACAAGCGACATCAAGCAGCTGCTGTGTTCAGGGAGTTGTTTCATCAGTTCTGACCCTGTAGTTACTCCATCATTGGAACAACTACAGAATGAAACTCTGCCTCAAGGCAAGGAATCATTCTATTTTCTTTGCTATTCTTGGCACTTAGAAAAGTGCTGGGCACAGAGTATAGCCTCAATAAATGTGTGTTAAATGAATGAGTGGTGCTAGCCTTGGTCATTGTTGAAGGGAACAGAAAGCTTGTCATGTCAGGAGGATCAACTTTAGTTAGGAAAAGGTGGGTGACATGTAGATGCCACTGATCCATTTTCATTTAGGTTTCCATCAACATGGGTATGGCCACAAACACACACATGCACACACACATACACGCACAACTTTGAATGAACTAATTAAATAATATCCCGCCCCCCAAAATTAGTTGTACAATTTGATGCAAATTGAGTTGGTATGTCTTATTCTGCCTTGTCTGTGGTTGA
>JAQZBX010084277.1:0-13279 GCA_029593785.1 Cabassous unicinctus | reverse complement strand
AAATGCAAAAGAAGACAGAAGATAGAAAACTGAAGGGAAGAAAAGAAATAGAGTAGGGTGAAAAAATAAGTAAAAGAAAAAAAACATAACAAAGAAATGGGAAAGAAAACAAACAAGAATCAAAACCTCAACAATAATAATAATTAAAAAAAGAAAAACAGCCCTCTTTCTTAGGACCCAAGGGAGCTTCTCAGGCTTCTGGTGCTCATCAATCAATCACCCTACAGCCTGCCCTCCACAGGAGATATAGCTGGTTTTAGCAAATAAAAGAAAAAAAGGAAAAAAATATGACCAATAAATATATCAGATCCAAGAAGACCTAGAACAAGAAAAAATTCTGTATGTTCCTTGTCATAAGGTACCAGCTGAGTACCTGATAACCCGGTGGATTCCCTTCTCTTAGGACATACTTAGAATCAAACCTGGAACCTTGCTTTTGCAAGGTAAGAATTCCTCCACGGAGCTACATCAGTACCACAGGTTAAGTAGGCTTCTGAAAGCTTATTTGGGTCTTTCTGCTCCCATTCCTTCAGGTGAGTTAGGCTTCTGACAGTTTGCTGAGCCATGCTTGTTAGGTGCCTGTCTCTTTCCCTTCACTGACATAGTTCCTTTCTCTCTCATGGCATTTTGATGTGACAGCCTGCCTGATCAGATCCTCCTCCCTTCTCCCGGGGCCACCTTAGGCCTTGTTGGGATCTTTTTCAAGGTTCAAAGGGGACTCAGTTGGCCAAACTCACTGAGAAGAATCCACTCTCTATCCTCTGCCATACCCTCTTCCTCCCAGGGAATGATCCCTCCTACTCAGCTGGCTCCAGTGAGCCAGGGGTTTTACCAAGGCTTTTTGCCTTGAGGATCAGACATAATTGCTGTTTCTAGCCACAGGGGTGAGTAACTTATGGTTTTTCTTTGGCTTCTTTATAGGTCTGTCTCCCTTCTGGGTGAGGCACAGCACCTTCCCATTCTATATATCCCCAAAGCAGCCCCTTCAGGTAGGTTTTTGACCTTTCTCCATTGTTCTTTGAGAGAGTTGAGCTCTGCCTATCTACTTTGACTCCATCTTCCTTGAAGCCCCGTATTTGTTTTTGCATTTTTCCTTCTAACATATATTACATGATTCTGACATCTGGAGACTTTATTTTACAATATAATTATTTATATTATACAATTTTGTAATATAATAGGACTTTTTCACATGATATTTAACATGGATTTATTGTAGGGTTATATTGTGGTTATTGTCTACCTACAACTCATACTTTTAAAAACTATTAGTAAAGTAATAGGCTTATGTAATAATCTTTTAGAAAATACACTGTTCCCATTTATGCTCTTTTACAAACACCATGAACTATTATAATAATTTGTTAAATTGAGGAAAGAATATTATTATATAGCATTAATTATTATTTATCTTAGTAAAGGTTTCCTTTTTCTTGATTCATGGTATATGGTTAAGATATTTTGTCCTGCAGATTTTTCACCTCATAGTTGAAACTTATTACACTGATTATATTTTATTCATTTCTTTTTCTACCAGAGATTTTCATTCACTCTAAATATAATGCTGAGTATTATTGTGTGAAATATCATGGCTTCACACCTTATATTTCTCTCAGATGAACAAAGCTGAGAAAGGGATAAAGTATGGTATTGTTGTGGAGGTCTGATATATTTCAGAAAGGGTGTAAGCTGGACCTTCATGATGAGGTGACATTGTAGTCAAATTCTGAAAGAACTGATACAACATGACACAATAGTTTCCTTTCAGTGACCCACTTTTGAAGATGAGCAGGCAATAAAAATGACCAGACATTTAATCAGATCCTCTATTTGAAAAAGATAGAGAAAAGAAAGAAATACTAAAAATAAAATTGAATGTAACTGGAAAAGGCAAGCAAAATTAAAATGAGTAAGGCAGAAAAACTAAAAGGGAAGTTGCGAGTAAGGGAGGAACTTCTGGAGGATCTAGGTCTCAGAAAGTACTGTTAACCATGGATTATACTTTACATTATATTTTATACTCTGCCCCACACAATTTTATAGATTATGACAAAATGTATAATGTATAATAGCCTGTATTTGTCATTGCAATGTCATGCAAGGCAGTTCCAATATCCCGAAAATGTCACGCCATTTTGAATTTTTTTTAACATGCATTGTATCATTTATTCTGAACCCTGTCTATTTGTCTACTTTCAATATGTTTTCATCAATTGTAACAAAAGTACCACACTAATGAAAGATGTTGTTAATGTGGGAATGTGTGGGAGGGGGAGGGGTGAAGCTTATGGGAATCCCCTATATTTTTTATGTAATATTTTTGTAATCTAAAGCTTCTCAAAATGTAAAAAAAAATTTTTAATGACATGGCATATATTTTCAATAAATCCAAACAACTGTTTGTGTAACAGAAAAAAAAAACAAAAAGAGAAGCAAAAAAAAAAAGAAAGTACTGTTAGAGTAGCACATAAGGTCTCAAGTGCAGAGAACCACTTAGGAAGGCAAAACATGCAAAGGTGTGAGATTCAAGGAAAACAATGTAGAAAGTGCTCAAGAATCAAGCATAACTCTGGTAATTAAAGTGGCTCACAGTAAGATAATATTTTAAGGCCATCATAAAAACACAATAGTGATTCCTGAGCAGGGAACTGGAAAAAACAACGTAGACCCATCCTTATCTATACCTCCTTCAGATAGTCAAAATGCCCACCACCTTTAAATATAGGGGATTAAAGAATGATAATTAAACTCCATATACTGA
Source organism: Cabassous unicinctus (assembly GCA_029593785.1). Classification (NCBI taxonomy): domain Eukaryota; kingdom Metazoa; phylum Chordata; class Mammalia; order Cingulata; family Chlamyphoridae; genus Cabassous; species Cabassous unicinctus. The sequence goes on along the minus strand of JAQZBX010084277.1, from coordinate 10,518 downwards.
AGCAAAGATTAATTTATCTAACAGATAGTTTTATAACTTTTAATATACATCATTATTTTTTTAATAAAGATACTTAGATTACATATATGTTACATAAAAAATATAGGGGATTCCCATATGCCCCAGTTCCTAGCCCTCCCACATTTTCCCACATTAACAACATCCTTCATTATTATGGTACATTTGCAAAAATTGATGAGCACATTTTAGAGTACTGACACTAGGCATGGATTATAGTTTACATTGTAGGTTACATTCTCTCTCACGCATTTTGTAATTTATTACAAGATATATAATGGCCTGTATCTGTCATTGAAATGTCTTTCAGGACAATTCCCAAGTCCCAAAAATGCCTCCAAATTACAACTATGTTTTCCTTCTCCCTTCCCTCAGAACCTCCATTGGCCACTGCCTCCACAGCAATGATAAAAGTACTTCTACTGCTGGAATCACAATAAGTCTAGAGTAAAATAACAATAAGTCTACTCTAGTCCTTTGTTCATTCCCCAATCCTGATGATTCTGGGATGGTGATGCCCACAGTTTTATTCAGCCAAAGTTGTGCTGATGCAAAGAACCAGAAGTATGTTGGCTTTTGTAAAGGGTATTTATTTAGGGTAGAGGCTTACAGTTACCAGACTGTAAAGCATAAGTTACTTCCCTTACCAAAGTCTGTTGCCACATGTTGGAGCAAGATGACTGCTGATGTCTGCAACAGTTCAGCCTTCCTTTTCCTCTCTTGGACCTGTGGTGCCACCTTCTCCCAATATCAGCTGTAGGCTGCAATAAGTCTCCTTTCTATCACAGGCCTCATTTCTCTCCAGGCTCAGCTGCTCTGTTCTCTCCACAAGGTCAGCTGTAGACTATCAGGTGAAAGGCTTGTCTCTCTTCCCAGGGTCTCTGCTGTGTCTAATGGAATCTGCTCCCTTTCCTCACATATTTGCTTCTCTGTGTTTACTTCCCAGGGCCCCAGCTCAAAAACTCCAACTAACTCAAATGCCTTGTCACTGTGAGTTCCCACTCAACAAGGGGTGGGGATTAAATATTCTATTGATGTGGCCCAATCAAAGCCTTAATCATAATTTAATTAAGTAAGAAGGAAATCTCTGTATCAAATACAATCTAATGTACCCAGATGAACAGACCAATTTACAAACATAATCCAATATCTAATTTTGGAATTCATACAAAATATCAAACTGCTACACCCACTCCAGCTCTAATTGAGAAGGGGCTTAGATCCCATGGGGCAGATGAATGGGACTATTTTGCTTGCAGTTACAGACTCTCTCTGTTCCTTGAGATGGTTGTTATCCATCTTCATCTCCTTGTTAATTGTCCTGGGTGAGTACAGTGAACTGGAGAGTAGGTATTGCAAATCTGTTGAGAATCAGGATCCAACTTGTACATGGACAACCAAACTCCTGAGATAGCTTCCCTGCCTATAATGTCTGGATGTCTCCAGAGCCCTCAGGAACCCCAGTATATGAGGCAATATTTACTTTGGCAGTCAATGAGATCCTACTGAGATGTGTGTATTAGTCAGCCAAAGGGGTGAAGATGCAAAATACCAGAAATCTGTTGGCTTTTATAAAGAGTATTTATTTTGGGTAGAATTTTACAGTTACCAGGCCATAAAGAATAAGTTATTTCCCTCACCAAAGTCTATTGCCACGTGTTGGGGCAAGATGGCTGCCTACATCTGCCAAGTGTTCAAACTTCTTGGGTTCCTCACATCTTGGGACTCCATTTCTCTTTGGGCTCAGCTGCAGTGCTCTCTGTGTGCCTACTCCCTGGACTCCAGCATTAAAAATCCAACTAACTCCTCTGATCTGCCATGCAGTCTTTCTGTGAGTCCCAGCCCACAAAGGGGGCAGGGACACAACATCCTACTGATGTGACCTTATCAAAGCCCTAATCATAATTTAATCATGCCCAGGTAAGGACCAGTTTACAAACATAATCCAATATCTACTTTTGGAATTCATAAACAATGCCAAACTGCCACACTCTACTTTCTGAATTCCAAATAGACATTGCAATATTAAAAAAAAAACAAACCTTTAATCAGTACAATTCTAAATACAGAACCATTTCACAATCAGTTTAAAGAAATACAGTTTGTCTTGAGGCAAAGTCCCTTCTAGCTGTAGACCTCTGAAACTTACAAAATCATTTACCTGCTTCCAATATATGAATGGACAGACAAAAGATATTCATTTACATTATCATAATGAAAAACTGGAAGGAAAACATGAGTCATCGGTCCTTTACAGTTCCATAAAGTTGCAGGGCATTCTTCATTAGATTTCAAAGTCTAAGAGTCATTCTTAAGATGGTGGTTTCTTCTCCTTGGGGCCTCATGAGGACCCACCTTTCCCACAGGCTTGCCCAATGGCCATTTTCTTGGTTCAACCCTCATCAAGCACCTGGGTGTTGACCAAGGTCAAGACCTCACCCTTCAAGAGCATTGGGGTGATTGCCATACTTTACCCAATCTTTGGATTAGAATCTTATCCCCCTAGTACGTTGAAATGAAGACAACATCCTTCCTAACATTTGGCATACAGGCTCAACTCTCTCAGAGCAACAAGTTGACCACCTGGACTTCCCTAATCCATGGGGTACAGGTGCACCCTTCTCAGGATACAGATCTTCACTGCCCTAATCATGAATAATGTGCTACACCCTCTCTGTACCCTGGGGCAGGAAAACTCTCCCAGAAAATTGGGCAGTAACATCCACCCTCTTCAACTGCTGGGGCAAACTCATCCTCTCTGTACACATGGGTGGTGTTCCTCTATTGGCCCAAGGCAATGTCTTAATTCCAGATCTCACCTTCCATGGTCTTCCTCTTGAAGTCATTTCCTCTTCAATCTCTCCCTTCAATATCACTTTTATTCCAAGCTGACAATGATTTTGTTCATACAGCTCTCCCAAAAGTTTGTTGGTTTAGCATGCATGAAGTGGAGGTCCAAGCCATCAGACAGTAAGACTTTCACCAAGTCTTTTTTAGATAACTGCATTTTCAATCTTGAGTTACAAGTTCCAAGTTTAGGTAAGTCCTCAAATGGGGCACTATCATCTGGGAGTTTGATTTCCAGAGGCTTGGAATTTATGGAATCAGTTTCTGTTTTCTCTGCCCAGCAATTCAGTCCTCAGCTTATCTCTCTCACCTAGCATTTTGGTATAAGCTGCAAGGAGAAACCAAGCCACATTCTCTGAGTTTACTCTGGAAAGTCTTCAGCTAAATGTCCAGGCTTACCATTTTCAAATTCAGCCTTCCATAAAGCACTAGAAGTTAATCTTGTTAATTTTTCTGCAACTTTGAAATACAGATCACCTTTCCTCTAATTTCCAATGATAGTTTCATCATTTATTTCTTAGGCACCACCAAAAGGCTCTTTAGTGTTCATATTCCTATCAACAGTCTCTTCAAAGCAGTATAGGTTTTCTCTACCAAGCATCTCACAATTCCTCCAAAAAATACCCCTTACCCATTTATAAAACCTTTCCAGTGTTTTGGTAATTGCAAAAGCACTTCCCCATTCCTCAGTACCAAATTATGTATTACTCAGCCAAAGGGGTTCAGATGCAAAATATCAGAAATCTGTTAGCTTTTATAAAGGGTATTTATTTTGGGTAGAAGCTTACAGTTACCAGGCCATAAAGCATATGTTATTTCCCTCACCAAAGTCTATTTCCAAGCATTGGGACAAGATGGCTGCTGACATCTGCCAAGAGTTCAGGCTTCTTGGGTTCCTCTCTTCCTGGGGCTATGTTAATCTCTGGCTTCAGCTGCTGTGCTCTCTGTGTGCTTACTTCCCAGGCTCCAGCATTAAAACTCCAACTAACTCCTCTGCTCTGTCGTGTAGTTTTATCTGTGAGTTCCACTAAGGAAGTGGAGACTCAATGTCTTACTGATATGGCCCAATCAAAGTCCTAATTATAATTTATTCATGATCAGGTACAGACCAGTTAACAAACATAATCCAATATCTACTTTTGGAATTCATAAACAATGCCAAACTGCCACAACATGCATAAGCGTAACCTCTGGAATGACTTTCAAAATCACTTTGAATTCTCTTAGCCCTATAAATTCATTTGTCTTTACCCTTCTTCCCTTTTGGTCGTGGTCTTTTTCCAGTTGCATGGCTAGTTGGTGATTGGGTGTAATCCCTTTATTCCAGGGAGGCTCATCCCTGTGAGTCATGTCCCATGCTGGGGGAAGGTATTGCATTTACACGCTGAGTTTGGCACAGAAAAAGACCAGATTTAAGCAACAAGGAGGCTTTCAGAAGGTAACTCTTAGGCATCCTATAATACTAGGCTAACATTCAATTTTAAAAGTAAAGGTTCATAAGTACAATCATCAATATTAAGGACCTATCAGTTGTCCATTTTTCTTCACTTGTTACTGTCCTGTACTCAGGGGATTCTTGCTGTCCCATTACAGATTGTGCAAGAGCTCCCCAGGATGGGAATTCGATATTCTTTTGGTTATTGTGGGAAACTCCACCTACTGTGACGATGTCCCCTGAAGACTTGAATTCATTCAAATACTTTACAGGTATGCCCCAGGTAAACTTCCTCCCATTCATCCCCCATATTTGACACTCCACACCAATGATCCTTCCCCAACACAGTTGTAACCCCTCTGTTATACAAATTTTTTTCAAAATTGAAGCCAACAAAATAACTGAATACAATTAATAGGAAAATAATGTAATGATAGTTTTAAAAATAATGGGCAAAATACAAAAACATAATTGAAAGTTTGAAAGAATAAAACAATTAAAAAATATTAAATTAAAAATATGTTTTGAAGTTATGTCTTTTATCACTGTAAGATCTGTTGTCTTGTATGTACAATGACATTTTCTTCCATTTATTCTCCCATTGTCTTATTTTTTCAAAGTTTGTCCTTAAAGAAGCTTTAGGTTACAGAAAAGTCACATGCAAAATATAGGTGATTCCCATCCCCTTTCCCTGCCCCTTTCCCCCTTTACCCTATTAATAACATATAACATGTCGATGTACATTTGTTACAATTGATGTACAAATATTGAGACATTACTACTAACCATGGTCAATGATTTATATTATTGTTTACATTTTGTATCATACACTTTCATAGATTTTGATCTGATTCATGCTCTGTTTCCATCATTGCAAGATCAGGTAGAACAATCCCATCACTCCAAAAATATCCCATGTTCCATTTATTCTATTCCTTCCTCCACCTCCACTCAGAACCCATGGTAACCACCAAGATTAACTCATTGAAGGAAAAGATTCGCAGTTACTTGCAACAACATTGAATGTTTGACATATTGACCTGTCCTCCCCTATTAGGAATTGCTTATGCTCTCAAGAGACTGCCACTCCTCTCTTTGAGATCATAGCAGAACTCCCCAGGTTGGGAATCCAACACCTTTCCCTCATTATGTGAGTCTTCACCCACTGATAAAACACACTATGAATAGATGAACACTACACACTCTCTAGAGCCAGTCCCACATGACCCCCACACTCAACAACTTAAACCAGTAACCCTCCCCTGTCATATATCCCAAAGGAAGATTCCCAGTGTTGTAGTTTCAACCACATACCTACAAATCCCCGTTGTTTTCCTGCTCCCTCCCTGAACCCTCCTCCAGTTCCATGGACAGTCCAACCCACCCTCCTCATTCTACGCCCTTTACAGACCAGCATCACCCAGCCCAACAGCATCACTGTACCACTGCTGTACCCATCCACTGCAAATCTACATCATTACACATTATCATAGATTTTGCCCATATGGGCATTGACTCACAACATTTTCTCCCTTTCTATCTCCTTCAAATCTGTCTTCCAGACTCTAGCTCTGTGAGTCTGCTGAATTTGTTAATTCATATCAATGAGGTCATGTAATATTTCTCCTTCATTTCCTGTCTTGCTTCACTCAACATAAGTTCTTAAATATTTGTATGTTACTCATGTGTTAATGCTGCATTCCTTCTAAAAGCTGAGTAGTATTCCACTGTATGTATATATCACAATTTGTTTATCCATTCCTCTCTAGATAGACACATGGGTTGATTCCAACTTTTAGCAATAGGGAAAAATGCCACTATGAACATTGGTGTGCATATATCTGTTTCTGTCACTGCTTTCAGTTCTTCTGGGTATATACCCAGCAGTGGGATTGCAAAATCATATGGCAGTTCTATAGTTAGCTTCCTGCAAAACTGCCAAACTATCTTCCACAATGGCAACACCATTCTACATTCCCACCAGCAGGGGATAAGTGTTCCCATTTCTCCACATCCACTCCAACACTTTAAGTCCTCTGTTTTTATAATTGTCACCAATTTAATGGGTGAAAGATGATATCTCATTGTGGTTTTGATTGCATTTCCCTAATAACTAGAGGCATTGACCATCTTTTCATGTGATTTTTATTTATTTGTATTTCTTCTTTGGGGAAGAATCTACTCAAATCACTTACCTATTTTTTTTAAATGGGTTGTTTGTCTTTTTATTTTTAACATGTAAGATTTCTTTATATTTGCTGGATATTAGGCCCCTATGAGATATATGTTTACCAAATATGTTCTCCAATTGAGTAGGCTGCCTTTCCACTTTCTTGACAAACTCCTTTGTGGTGCAAAAAATTTTCATTTTGAATGAGGTCCTATTTACCTATATTTTCTTTTGTTTCTCATGTTTTCGGGATAAAGTTCATGAGCTCATTTCCTAATACAAGATCCGGTAGATGCTTCCCTACATTATCGTCCAAGATTTTTATGGTCTTGGCTCTTATATTTAGATCTTTGATCCACCTTGTGTTAATTTTCGTATACAGGTTAAGGTAGTATTCTTCTTCTATTTTTTGGATATGGATATCCAGTTCTCCAAGAACCATTTGTTGAAGAGGTGATTCTCTCCCAGTTGGGTGGGTGTGGTGGAATTCTCAAATATGAGTTGACTGTATATGCAAGGATTTATATCAGAACTCTCAATTTGCTTTCGTTGGTCACTATGTCTATTCTTTTACCAATACCATGCAGTTTTGACCACTGTAGCTTTGTAGTATGTGTTAAAGTGAGGTAGTGTGATTCCTCTGATTTCATTTTCCTTTTTCAATATGTCTTTGACTATTTGAGGCCCCTTGCCCTTCCAAATAAATTTCATAGTTAGCTTTTCCAATTCAGTGAAAAATGATGTGGTAATTTTTATTGGGAATGCATTAAATCTGAAAATAATTTTGGGTAATACAGACATCTTAGTGATCTTTGGTCTTCCTCTCCATGAATAGGAAATAGTCTTCCATTTATTTAGATATTCTTCATTTCCTTAATAGTGTTGTATAGTTTTCTGCATACAAGTCATTTACATCTTCAGGTAAGTTTATTCCTAGTTATTTGACTCTTCGTTTCTTTTGTAACTGGGATATTTTTCTTGATATCTTCCCCAGTTTGCTCATTATTAGTGTACAGAAATGCTATTGATTTTTGCATATTGATATTATAACCTGTAATTTTACTGAACTCATTTACAAACTCTAGAGGCTTTGTTGTAGATTTCTCAGGGCTTTCTATGTATAGGATCATGTCATCTGCAAATAGTGAAATTTTTACTTCTTCCTTTCCAATTTGGATGCCTTTTAAATCTTCTTCTTGCCTAAATGCTCAAGCAAGTACTTCTAACACAATCTTAAATAAGAGCAGTGATATTGGGCATCCTTGACTTGTTCCCGATCTTAAAGGGAAAGCTTTTAGAATTTCACCATTGAGTATAGTGTTAGCTGTGAGTTTCTCATATATACTCTTTATCATGTTAAAGGAGTTTCCTTCTATTCCTATCTTTTGAAATATTTTTATCAGGAAAAGGTGCTTTATTTTGTCAAATGCTTTTTCTGCATCTGTAGATGATCATGTGGTTTTTTTTTTCTTTCAATCTGTTTGTGTGTTGTATTACATTGATTAAGTTTCTTATATTGAACTATCCTTGCATACCAGGGACAAAACCCAGTTTGTCATGCTGTATAATTCATTTGATATTTTGTTGAATATGATTAACAAATATTTTGTTGAGAATTTTTGCATCTAAGTTCATTAGAGAGATTGATCTACAGTTTTCCTTTCTTCTGGTTTTCTTTGGCTTTGGCATTAGTGTGATGTTGGCATCATAAAATGATTTAAGCAATTTTCCTACCACTTCTCTTTTTTTTGGAAGAGTTTAAGCATGATTCGTGTTAGTTCTTTCAGGAATGTTTCATAGAATTCACCTGTGAATCCATTTGGTCCTGGACTGTTATTTGTTGGGAGATTGTTTTTATTTTTATTTTTTAAGTCTCCAAAATTGATTTTATCTTATTTGTTGCAGTAGATTTACTTTTTTAAAAAAGCAATTTATTGAAGTATATCATTCACACATGAATATACACTTATACTATAAGTGTTCAGTAAACATGGTGAACCCACAAAACAAACACACAAAACATCATACTGATCTTCCACACATCACCCCACCAGAAACACCCTGCATTGTTGTGAAACATTTGCTAACAAACCATGAAAGAGCATTGTCAAAGTATTACTAATAACTGTAGTCCATATCTTACTCCCCATACATATTTTTAAGGATTTATTTACTTACTTACTTTTATCCATTTGTACCCCCCACCCCCATTTTTGCTGTTTTTGTGTCAATTCACTGGGCAACTCTGTGTCCATTTCTGCCCTCTCTTCTCATCCCTCTCCTCCTGTCTTCAATGGGATTTCATCCTCGGAACCTCTGAAGTGGGAGAGAGGCATCCTACCACCTGTGCCACCTTAGTTCCTGGTTTTTCGGCGTGTCTCATCTTGGGTCTCCCTTGTGTCCCTCTCTTGCTATGTCATCAGTTTCCTCCATGGCTTATTGGGCCTGATGGCCACCTGCACACAGAGCCTGGCAGCTCACCCACTTGTGGGGCCTGGTGGCACACCCGCCCATGAGGCTTGATGGTGCACTGGCTCGCGGGGCCTGGCAGCACACCTGCGTACAGGGTGAGAGGTTTTTGATGACTAATTCAATCTCGTTACTTGTGATTGGTTTGTTGAGTTCACCAATTTCCTGTTTCATCAATGTAGGCTGCTTGTGTGTTTCTAGGACTTTGTCTATTTCATCTAAATTATCTCTCATTAGTTCACAATTTTCAAAGTATCCTCTTATGGTACTCTTTATCTCTGTGGGGTCAGTAGTGATATCCCCTTCCTCATTTCTTATTTTATGTATTTGCAGTCTAGCTAAGTGTTGTCCATTTTATTAATCTTGTCAAAGAACCAGCTTTTGGTTTTGTTTATTTTTTCTAGTGTTCTCTGATTTTCAATTTCATTTAGCTCTGTTCTCATCTGTCTAATTTCCTTCTCTGTACTTCCTTTGGTGTTATTTTGTTGTTCTCTTTCTCATACCTGCAAGTGTGTAGTTATTCTTTAATTGTAGCTCTTTCTTCTTTTGTAATATAGGCATTTTATGGCTAGAAATTTCCCTCTTGGAACAGCTTTTGCTGCATCTCATTGGTTTTGATACATTGTGCTGTCATTTTCATTTATTTCAAGGTACTACTGATTTCTTTTGTAATTTCCTCCTTGACCCACTGTTTGTCTATGAGTGTGCTACTGAACTTCCATAACTATCTGCCTTCTGGTTCTCTGCCCTTACTGATTTCCAGCTTCATTCCATTATTTCAGGGAAATTAATTTGTTTAATTTCACACTTTCTGAATTAATTGGTAGTTGTTTTGTGGCCTTCCGTGTGGTCTATACTGGAGAACAATCCATGTGCACTGGAGAAGAATGTATATCCTGCTGTATTTGGGTGCAAATTTCTGTATATGACTATTAGGTCCAGATACTTTAGTTTATTATTTTTTATGTTTCTTTAATAATTCTCTGTATAGATGTTCTGTCTTATGGTGATTATGGTGTATTAAAGTCCCACGATATAATTGTAAAGGCATCTTTTTCTCTACTCAGTTTTTCCAATATTAAGTGCATAAATGTTTATTATTTTTCTTTTTCTTGATATATTATCCATTTTATTAATATATAGTGACCTTCTTTGTCTCTTACAATAATTTTGTATTTAAAGTCTGTTTTTTCTGATATTAGTATAGCTACTCCCACCCTTTTTGGGTTATTGTATGCATGTAAAATTTTTTTCCAACCATTCACATTCAGCCCCCTTGTCTTCCTGGGTCTAAGGTGGGTTTCTTGTAGACAGCATATAGATAGGTCATATTTCTTTATCCATTCTGCCAATCCACATGTCTTAACTGGAGGTTTTAACCCATTAACATTCAATGCTATTACTGTCAAGGAATTCCTTACATTAGCCATATTTTCTTTAGGTGAATGTATACCATATGTTGCTTTAATTTTTTTTTTATTTTAGTTGTTCTTACACTGTTCTTCACCTCTCTCTCTCCTGTTTTTTTTTTCCTTTTGACCTGCAGAGCTCCCTTTATTATTTCCTGAAGTGCAGGTTT
>JAQZBX010084276.1:0-13279 GCA_029593785.1 Cabassous unicinctus | reverse complement strand
GAGGTCCACCAACTGGAGTCAACTCATAATGAAGATTTTAAATGCAAAATGAAAATGATGAGAAAAAATTGGTTTTAAATAAAACTAAACATGTCCATTGTCTTTTATTCTGAAATGATCTTTCAAACTTTTTTGGTATTAAAAATGTGCTTTTAAGGAAATAAACAAATGGTGATAAGGATTTTTCAGCCTCTATTTATTAAAACAAAAAGTTGACAACTTTTGATAGTCCCTCAATTAAAAAAAAAAAAAAAACACTGATCTATAAAACCCCAAAGTCTGGAAATTAGAGTATTATGGTATTATAGTAGTGCTGCCAAAACGGTTTCACCTCACTTGTCCACGCCCTGGAGCATTATGTTAAGCAGGATTCTGTAGCCCTGTCTGATCTCACCCAAAAAAAGTGTGCAATGATTGATTAGTGATGTCTGCATGAGTGCAGGAAGTTGAGGGTGGAGCCTTGGTCACCATGTATCTGCCTTCTTTAACAGGCATCATTATCAGCAAATTCACAGTTATGGGTCTGATCTCAAAATCCAGGCAATTCTATGGCCACAGAGCACTCTATAGACAGTGACCAGTCTGCTTACAAAAATTCCCCCAGGTGACCAGAGAGGGATTATGGTCGGCTGGTACAAACACACACCCACTCATCTACCCACTGAAAAAAAAAAAAAAAAAAAAAAAACCCAGCTCATCATAAAGTCCTCACTGATGGCATCAAAAATAGAAGCAATCATTTTATCATGAAGTAGATCCCGTTTCCTCATAGGAACAATGTTATAACTGGTGTACCTGGCCAATGCCTGGGCCTTAAGCCAACCAAAATATGTTCAGTGACACCATTCATAAAATAATTACAAAATTTAAAAAATATTAAGATTTATTTACCTCCCACCCAAGAAACAATTTTTGCCCCTTGAGGGTGATTTCTTCCCCTTCCCATGAGACTGCATGAGTTGAACTCTCCCAGGAATGATTTACAAGAGAACAGCCACAGAAGTCACTTTCAGGGAAGGGTACTGGGTGACTAAGAAGTTGGGGAGAGAGGACGGGAGACTCACATTGAACTGTTTACCCTTTTGAACTATGCACATGTATTGCCTACTTAAAAATATATTTAAAGAACTCAAACGGTCATCACCAGTTTTTCGTAAAAGAGTGGGCATTTAACACCAAAGGAAAAGTAAAAAAGGACATCCATCACCTCAAAATAAAAGACAATCTCTCTGCATAGAAAAGAGTTGGCAACTTTACACCAAGTAACGAACCAAATTTACAGTCACAATTTCAGATTTTTTCAAATGTAGAAAGATAACAAACACTTATTTTGCAATATTACACAGCATGTGATTGTCTTCCTAATAGAAGTTGGTTATTTTGGAGAACTTTGAAGTGGTATAGCTTGAAGTAAAACTCATCCCATTTATTCAATTATTATTACATCATTGTCTAAAAATCCACTTTATCCTCTAAATGTAGGGGAAATCAACATTCTCATTGACCCTTCACAAAGTTTTGACTCTTCCGGGTAAGGACAGAAGAATTCAGGAACCGAGCCTCTAGGCCTCTGGCCATTTCTCCTGCCTTCTCCCTGCAGTGTCGGGTAAAAACGGTGACTGCACATCTGGGTTCCAGCCAGCAAGTGTCACCATAAATACATACCTGTTGAATTAATTTACTTTAAAAAGAGAACTAACCTATTACTTGGCATTTTAAGGACCCATTAAGGCCTCAAAATAATGTGAAATAGGCACTACATTCCCCTCTTTACCAAGGAGAATATTTTCACTCAGAGGAGTTAAGTGACTTATCCAGAAACACAGCACATAAGGGGTGAGGATAAAATTCAAACCCAGCTCAGCCAGACGGCCAACCTTATCCACCCAGAAACTGGCCCATGATAGGTACTCACTCAGCATTGGTTCCCTTCTCCCACTTTTATTCCCAATGAGTCCTGCCAAGGGAGAAGGGAGATAGCCAACAGTCTCGGGCCTGAAACTGCTCTTGTATGTGAGGTCGGGAGTGGGGGTATGCGCCTTTGGACTTGGTGCCACTTCCAGCAATAAGCCCCTTGTACAGCTGGGCCCCCATGGGGTAAACACAAGTGAAATCCCAACATACAGAAATTATGCCAGGCCCCACACGTTTCTTGGGAAGGAAGGGCTTTTCAATGATAAATTTATGCATTCAAAACCCAGCTCGGCCAAGGCTTATCTTTCTTGACCTCTAAGCCCATCCCCATCCTGGAAACCTTTACTTAAATATTAAAATGCAGCCTCTAAGCTGGGAGATTAAACAAGAGGGGCCTTCTTATCTCAGGTAGAAGATTCAGAGCAGGCCCTTCTGGTGGAACAGTAACAAGATCCCTGCACAAGGGGAACTAATCACAGTGAAAGCTTTTAAGGATGGAGAGGAAGGGAGTTGCTGGGAGACAGCTCCAACTAGACCAGCCTAATTCCCTGCAGTGACCCAAATGAGGGAATGAGTCCTCCTGCGGGAACCCTTGAAACCGGCCTCACCGCAGCTACAAAGCCCAGAGCTGCAAAGGTGGGAGGGGAAGGGATGGTCAGACCCATTTGACAGATGGCGTTCACCAAGTCTCAAAGAGGCAGCACATGAGGCAGTGCTCCCAAATACCCATTAAGGCAGCCATGGCTTACATGTGTAGGGTGCTCTTGCAGGTGTATCAGCCAGCTGAGTGGGGTGACCCCCTGGAGTTACCCCTCTAATTTGAAAGGTGATCCAGGAGTGTGCTGGAGCTGATAGTTAAATTTTGGGGAATTTTGTGAGCTGGCTGTTGAACTTATGCAGCTTGAAACTGTGGTGGGAGTTCTTATAGCACAGAAATGAGCAAACACAAAAATCAATGCTTTTTTTTTTTTTTCCTGATAAAGATGCTTCAGGATTGAAGGCAGAAAGACTTGGGTTCACTTCCTGGATCTTCCACAACCAGCTTGTGACCTTGGCAAGTTATTTATCCCTCTGGGCCTCCATTTCCTCATCTGTAAAATGGGGCTGCTACTAGCACCTACATCATGGGGTATGCAAGAATTAAATAAGATGGGTTAAATGCACAGACAAGCCAAGCTGGCATTTAATCAATGTTAGCTTACATTGCAATTGAAGTAACAATAATATGTTCAATAATTTCCTTCTCCCAGCAATGTCTTTTTCCTTCTTAGATCACAGGCATCCCTTCCCTTAGAAACTTCACACACTTGGGTATCTTGATACTATGGCAGACCTGGGTAACAGAAAGAATTTGAACTCTAGAGCCAGAAAGTCCTAGGAGGGAACCCCAGTGTCTCGGCCACTTAGTAGTTGCAGGATCTTGGGCAGGTTGTGACATCTCTGAAACTTTTTTTCCTTATAAGTAAAAGTGGGAGAGGAAAGTCTACCTGTGAGGCTGCTGGGAAGATGAAATGAGATAAATGTTTGTAAAACACAACGTGCCACTGCACACAGCAGACACTAAATAAAGGATATCACTTATGATGATATTGACATTGGGGAATCCATTCTCATGGCCATCATTCACACTGGAATGTGAGTTCTGCAAAGTCAAGGTCTGTGCCTGGGACATAAAAGGTGCTCAGTAAATTCTTACTGAGCAACGTCAATCCCCTGGAATTAACAGCTGCCCATGCTTAGCTCCGCTGTCTGAGGAAGCCATCAGTGTGTTACCTCAAGAGCTGTGTTACCAACAGTAAAGAGTTTGCTCTTTTGAGAGGAACCAGTGGGAATTGTCACATAACTGGGCAGTGCCTTCCAGAGACCCACAGCCCTTACAGGGCCTGAACTGCCATTCTAATCAGAAACTTTTATAACTAGTGGATCAGCTGGTCTGGCTTTCTAATTATAATCCCCATTCCCCAAAGAAACCATCCACGGTCCCATCTCTGTGCCTTTACCCAAGCTCTTCCTTCTGCCTGGAAAGCGTTCCTTCCCTTCCCACTTGGGAGTCCTGCTCAGCCTTCACAGCTCAGCTTAAATATCCCCTCCTAGTGCCCAGTGAAGCCTCCCTCAATGAGAAAGGAAACTCTGCTCTGGTTAGTGGTCACAACAACTGTCTGCATGTCCACCCCCTCTGCTCTCCGCTAAAGCAGAGACAAACAGATAGATGTGGGACCCAGAGAGAGGAACCCAGAGAGGTATTGCTGGGATTAAACAAACAAAACACATGTAATGCACAGTGCCTGGCATTCAGTCAGCCCTCAGTAAACAGCATTATTTTTACTGAGGACACTTTTTTTTTTAAGATTTTATTTATTTCTCCCCCTCACCCCCTCATTGATTTGTGCTCGCTGTCTGCTCTCTGTGTGTTCTTCTGTGTCTGCTTGTCTTCTCTTTAGCAGGCACCGGGAATTGTTCCTGGGACCTTCAGGAGTGGGAGAGAGGTGCTCAATCTCTTGCGCCACCTCAGCTCCCTATGAGAACATTTTCTAAATACCAACATCCCCCACCCCCAAGCCCCACACTCAAGGAGTTTAGAAGAGACTTTTAAATACAGGGGGTGCTCTGCATATATCTATTGATGGAGGACTGGGTGATAGAGCAGCAGAAGGTGAATCTAGGAGTTGGCGTATCCATAGGCAAGGCAATGCACTTAGTCTCAAAGTTATCTGTCAAGCACTCACCATGTGCAAGAATAGCACTGGGAAAAAAATAACGATGAAAGGACAGGCTGACGTGTTCTGGATAGGAACAGAGAACCGAAGGGCAAAGGTAACAAGGCTTTGCCTGCTACAGGAAACAGGAAAAAGCTCCCCCACTATCAAGTTACTGGACTTCCCTGAGTCTCGGTTTCCTCATCAGTAAAAATAAGGATACAAATGATTCCCATGTTACAGAATTGTGAGAGCATTCAGTAAGACAATCCACATAAAGTAGAAGAGAGGAAGTGTTCAAAATTGTTTGCCTTTATCAATTTTATTATTACTAGTGGTGATAAACCAAAGGGGGATATTATAATTACATGCCTCAAGTTCCTTGGAATAAGAGTCAATCAGAAGAAAGTTGTGAAATAAACCCTGGGCCTCTGTCCTGCCTTCTCTTTAAACTTGGGAAAGAACCATTGTTGGGAATGGTTGTATTGGTTAGGAATGTGTTCAGCTGCAAGTAACAGAATATCTCACCATTAGTGACATGCAATAGGGATTTCATTTTCCCACATAAAATGCCCAGAGTAGGCTGTCCAGAGCTCATCAGTGGCTCAGGGAAGCCAAGGTTCTGGAGGGACATCTTTGCAATTCTCTTGACCTCCACTTCATGGCTTAGCACTAGCTGTGACACCCTCACCTGCCAGCTTCCAAAAGCAGCAGGGAGAAGAAAGGTGGGATATTTCCCAGAATTCCCCAGCAGAGCTCCCACTGAGTCCCACTGGCCAGAAATGGGTCACATGTCTCCCACAAACCAAGCACTGGCAAAGGGATCAAGTTTATCAAGACTATGCAGTGCCCAATCATCATTCCTCCCCTGGGTCTGGGCCCAGCTTCGCTGGGGACCAGGGACTGCCACCTGCTTCCCATTTTTTAAAAAATCAGATTTTTTATTAGCAAAAACAAAGAAGAGGATAGCTAGGGGGTGCCCAATATGATTTTCTTCCCTGGGATGTGCATTTGGAGGAAGAATGAATGGCAAGATGCAGAATGGGTACCCTTCCCCAACTTCCCCAGGTAAGTTAAAGTCAATCAAGGCTTTAGGTGGCATTTGTCAGATAGCTAACGTGTGCCCCAAGCTGTGCCTGTTGCCAGGGAAGGTACAGGGGACAAGGCTACTGACCCTAAAAGCACAATGTAGTCAAGTCATAGATACAACACACATACACAGCTGTCTAAAGGGCAGAACCTTCAATTGCTCCTGGCTGGCTTGACAGAGTGGGCTTCAATGCCCCAGGCAGGGCTGGGGCAGGTGGAAGAGGTACTGTCTTCCAGGTAAGGGGCCCAGCCTGCGCAAAGGCAGAGAACAGGCAGCCATCCTGGTCAAGAGAGTCTCTTTGTCCACACTGTAAAAACCTTTTATTAAACATCAGGGTCAGTGCTGAATGCCATATACAGAAAGAGGAATCCCAATCCCTGTCCTCATTGAACTCATTGTGCTTTGGCCTGAGTTCATGTCTACACCCCCAGTACAAAATAGCCCTAACAAAACACGCATGCCATTTGCTACGAGCCAAGCACCACGCTAGCTAAGCACTTCACAGGCACCATCTCATTTGGTTGGCACAACCCTACCAGGTAGGACCATTAAACACTTCCCCACCCCTGCCCCCAATTTTACAAATGAGGACTCTGGGGGAGAGAGATTTTAAATACCTAGAGAAGCAACAGGATGGGAGGGGTGTTTCAGTTGGATTCCAATCTTGGCCAGGTCACAAGCATTCCATGTGACCCTGGACAAATCCTTTTTTTCTCTTGGGCCATCTGTAAAAGGGATGCAGGGACCTCTGTGAGCGACAAGTCTTTAAGGCTGTGGTTCCCAAACTTTGTAGCACATTAGAAACACCTGGGGAGCTTGTAAAACTATTGAAGCCATGGTGGGATCCCAGACCAATTAAATCACTATGTCCAGGGGTGGGGGCCAGGCATGGGGCTGTTTAAATCTCTGTTTAAATGTAAACAGAGAAGATGAGAACCATTGATCTAAGGATTCCAATGCTCTGGTCTCCTGTGATGCCTGAGAATGGCCTTTAGAGAGGGAAGATATTGAACCAAAAATTTAATTGCATTAAATATCCAGAAGAGGCAAATCCATAGGAACAGAAAATAGGTTAGTAGTTGCCAAGGGCTGAGAGGACAGGGGAATGGGGAATGTTGGCTTAATGGGTTCAGAGTTTCCTTGTGGGTGATTAAAAAAAAAAAAAGGGCAACTAAGCCAATGGTTGGAAAACCAATAGTTGGAAAACACTGTGAATGCACTAAATACCACTGAATTGTACAGTTTAAAAGTGTGAATGGTAAATTTTGTGTTATGTGTATTTTACCACAATTTTTAAAGTAAAGATATAAATAAAAATTAACTATACTTACTGAAATTTAAAATAGGGTGTGTCTTTCAGAGGGTAAGAAGGGTGAGGTCAAGCAGGGGGTGCACAGGGTAAGAGTTCGGCCCCTGGAGGCAGCAGCACTGGGTTCAGATCCACACTCTACAACTTGCTAACCAGATGCTGGGTGCCCCAGAGCCAGTGACCTCAACCTCTCTGAGTATCTCTCTGTACCTCTGTAAAAATGGAGGTGGTAAAGCCACCCACCTCACCGAGTCATGTGAGGCTCAAAGAGAACATTATGCGTTGTAAACTGCTTGATGGGTGAAAGTTATTACTCTGAGCCCGCAGGAAAACATCTCAGGGACTTGATGGAGGTCCAGAAAGCCAGACCCAAAAAGGAAAGGGGCTTGGCTTGGGCACAGTCACCCGGCTGGGCAGAGACGAAGCCAGCGCCAGCATCCGGTTCCAGGCCCTGGCCGGGCCTCCTCCGCTCCGCCCGCGTGGAGGGGGGCCTGACTCAGCCCAGTCCTGGGGCGCAGGGCGGGGCTCCCGGCCCTCACCTGGCGCTGCAGGCCGCCACCCGCCTTTCATCTCCCCTCCCCGTGGCCCCGGGCGCTGCTTTCCCAATAGCCCAGGTGACGCCAGGGCCTGGGCTCCCGGCTTCCGCGGGCGGGACGCAGCCGAAGCCAGGTGGGGCCGCCGCCAGGTGAGGCCGCCCCGCTGGAGCCCCACCCGCTGGCTCGCGCCCGCTTTGCCTCCTCTTAGTCTGTGGCGACACCTGCTGGCTGTCCGCGGAAGGACACAACCTCTGCTCCCACCATATGGGTCAATACAACAAATTACTGAGCACCTACTATGTGCCAGGTACGGCGCTAGGTTTCCGAGTTAGGAACCGTCCTGCTCTTCTGGAATTTACAGATCACCAGGAAAGAGGAGTTAAGCGAGAAAAAGATGCAAGTTGTATCATTCCTTGATCAGAAACAGAATGACTTTAGTTGGGGAGGTCAGGACAGATGACAGCTCAGGGAGACTTAAAAGTGAAAAAATCCTCCGTGGAAAAGGAGTGGAATCAATCCAAGCAGCGGAAATAGCATGTGCAAAAGGCCCTGGGGTAGGAATGAGCCTGGCTAGTTAGAGGAAGTAAAAAAGTCCAGCAGGCTGGAACATAATGGGGTATAGCACGATGTGGGTAGGGGCCAGATGAAACCATCTATACCCTTACTGTTCCTATAGGGACTCTAAGATCTAAAGGATGAGGGACTTGTTCTAGTTTACAGAGTGAGGCAGTGACAACCAGAGCTATGAACTCCCGGTCAAGGACTCTCCACCACTCCATGTCAGCCACTTCTACTATTAGTGTACAATTCATGTTAGTGAATTCATTCATTCATGCAAGGAACATTCATTGGGCATCTATTACGTGCCAAGGACTGTGCTAGGCACTGGGAACAAACAAGACCTATTCTTTTAGACACTCCTAACTGAATGAGGGTATCTAACCAGACTAGGAAGGTTGGAGAAGGCTTCCAGGAGCTTGTACAAATCTCTGCTTTCCTGTTCCTCCCAAGAGACAAACCCAAAGGAATGACTCTCTAATGGTGGAAATTTGGACCAAGTAAAGGTCACTAGAGGAGATATTTGACCACTCTTTAAAGTATTTCATAGAGATTACTTGTTATAATAAATCCCTACTCTCACTGAGCCCAAATTTGTGTGGAAGAGAAAAACCAAGTCATAGAGAGAATGAGTCAGGATACTTAGCTGGACCTCTACTGAGATGCCAAACCCTGGTGGCAGATCAAGCTTAGAGGGCATGTCTCTGTCATGGGGGTTCACCCCAGTTCTCAGACCAGCCTTCTCCAAGAGTATCCTCATCACACAGCTGCCCAGGTCATGTCAATGGGCTAGCAGTGACCCACCACTCTCCTCATCCTCACTCTGAGCCAGCCCCCACAGTCACTGATTCATTAAACCAAAGGTAGTTTGTTAAGCACCAACCTTGTTCCAGTCATTGCCGTTTGGGGCTGGGACACAAAGCTAAGGGCCACTTTTGACAGCTCTTGGAAGAGGGAGATTAGAATTTAAACAAATAACTTAAACCTGGTTATAAGATGCTGAAATGGAGGGAAATTCCAATTCTGAAGCAGCACAGGAGGCTGTGAGATTCGTCCTACCTGGAGAGGTCTTTAGAGAGAAGGAAATGATGTGTGACTCTAGACATAGTAATACATGCAGATTCCAGACCCCACCACAAGTTCCTTTACCTGCACAAAACGCCCAGGTGATTTTCCACGTGCCTAGGAACAGTACTTCAGTTGACCTCACGGATATTTTCACCCAACTTGTAAATTTCTTTTTTCTTCTTTTATATCAGAATTAGTGCCTCATCTTCATTCCATAACAGTGTGTTTATTCTCAAGGACAGTCGTGGACCACACTAAAAAGCAGAGAACAATGTGGTTAACTAGAGGTAGAGAGACCAACCCTCCCTGTTTGCCTGGGACTGTCCGGGTTTTAGCACTGAAAAGTCCCACATCCCAGGAAATCCTCAGGCCTGGGCAAACTAGGTTGATGAGTCACCTTGGGTAAGCATTTATAGTAAGTGCTTTACTGTGACCCAAATAAAAAGCAACATGAACTGCTAAGAGAGGGTTTTGAATTATAATTTCTACCTTATAGTGACAGCACAAACCTTAACTCAAAGTTTGTAATGTTCATAATCATCATCAAATCTTGCTGATTTAATATTTCTGATCTACTTTAAGCTCATGGGCAAGATACTACACATCTCATTTTTATGGCCATTTGTCATGAATAGCATTAAAACTCAACTGTGTGAAGTTGAAAATGAGCATTCCATGATTCAGTGAATCCACTCTTAGGTAGATACCCTAGGAGAAACTACTAGAGAAGTTAGGGAGAAGAAAGTTCATGGCTACATTGTTTGAAATAGTCTTGAAATGTGAAAAGAACATAAATAATAAACAGGAGAATGTATAAACATATTCTGGTACTTTAAAACAATGCAGCACCACAGGCACTGAAAACTAAATAAACCAAAGCTACATATATCGACACAAATAGTGCCAAAACTTAGTGTTGTATAAAGAAAGCAAGTTGCAGAAGGCTACACCTATCATATTTACCACTTATATAAAGTACAATGACTTTGAATAGAGCTGTAGCAATTTTTATGGATGCATTATTATATGTAATTAAAATATTAAGATGATAAATAGGATAACAGTTACCTCCAGAGGCAAAGAGGAAAGGATGGAGAGGATGGGATCTGAGAGAAGTTCTTAACTGTTTTGCTGTTTTATTTCTTCAGCTGAGACACACGAGTAATCAATATATTATTTTCCGTATGGAGATATTTCATAATAAATGCTTTGTATACCTTACGGCTTCTGCAGGGATACATGCTGTTTTGAACATATAGTCTCCATGTCTAAACCAAACAGGGCTTTCTTGAGCTATACTGGGTCTATATGCTTTCTTAAAGAAAGGCTCTGTGCCTTTCTTGTTCATCACTGAATCCCCCATGTCTAGGAGAGGGCCTGGCACCTTGTAGAGCCTCAAGAAATGTTTAAAAATGAATGAAATATTGAATAAACTCCTTCACTTTATAGATGAGGAAGCTAAGACTCAGAAGTGAAAAAGGTTTATCCCAAACTAGATACTGAGATAGAAGGAGGGCCAGACACTAAAACCCAAATCTCTCAAGTCCTCCACTGCACCCGTGGTTCTCAAAGTGAGGTCCCCAGATCTGCTTTTCCCTAGCAGGGCCATCAGTGTTCCTGAGCGCCACCTCAACGCTCCTGTTCTCTGCCATAGTATACTCCAAAGAGGTCTTGCCCTTGATCTCACTAGTTCACCACCTTGATAATGATCTGCTAGTTGGATCTGCTGAGAAAGAAGTGGCAAGCACTTTAGATGCCTCACTAACACATGCAAATGATAGGGTGGAAGGCAAACCCCAAAAAGCTGCTAGGCCCTCCTCCTCAGTGAAGTTTTGGGCAGTTTACAAGTCCTGGAGCATGGTAAGATAGCCCCTCCAAGGTGAAAGACAAGTTGCTGTATTTCACACTACCTACAGCTACAAAGGAGATACAACACTTGGTAGGCCTTTTTAGATTCTGGAGGCAGCACAGAACACGTTGGAGTGTCCTACTTTGGCCCATCTACAGGGTTACCCATAAAGCTGCCAGTTTCCTGTGGGGACCAGAACAAGAGAAGGCTCTTGTCCAGGCAGCAGTACAAGCTGCTCAATAACTTGGGCTTTATGATCCAGCAGACACAATGATACAACAACAGTGCCAGTGAACTGGAAGGCGATACTACCACCTGGACTGGACATACTGCATTCCCTATGCCACTGAACAAACAGAAAAAAATGGAAGGGGGAGATAATCTACTGGATGTAGCACTCAATTCTGATCACCAAGGGGAAAGTGGGTTGCTTCCACACAATGGACGCAAGCATGACCACATGTGGAGTCTAGAGGATTCTCTGAGGTGCCTCTCTGCATTTCTATTCTCAATAGTAAAGATTAATGGAAAACTACGTAAAGACAGTTGAAGGTTTGGGTCACTCCATCAGGTAAAGAACCCCAACCAGCCGAAGTTCTGAC
This sequence comes from Cabassous unicinctus, assembly GCA_029593785.1. Classification (NCBI taxonomy): domain Eukaryota; kingdom Metazoa; phylum Chordata; class Mammalia; order Cingulata; family Chlamyphoridae; genus Cabassous; species Cabassous unicinctus. Next base: position 1,657 of record JAQZBX010084276.1, on the reverse strand, counting down.
AGAAAGCAGGAGAAATACAGAATGCATGGTAGAAGGAGGAAGCCATAGGTATTCATTATGGCCTCGTGACAATATTACAGACATGAGGACTGCAATAGTTCTGCATGCTTCCTCTTTGCTTGTTATGTGTATGTGTTTATTTTATATGCTAGCCGTGTTCTTCCTCTTTCTCCTTCCTGTTTTCATTTTATATACAAGTTATTGGAAGTTAACTGTATAATTTAACCTTTAGATAACAGAATGTTCAGTAGTACTCTGTCTGAATTTAAAGTGTAACTTATATAGCCACCTATAGACACCATGACTCTTGAGACTGTGCATATCCTCATTTTGGAGTAAAGGATAAGGATTATCCTTGTAAGAAGCAAAGCTGTATCTTGTAAGATAGAAATACAAAGTTGTTGAGAACATCAGAGAAGATGGCATTGGGGTAGGCAGGGCTCAACTGTCTCACAAAAACAACAGAGAAGGACAAAAAGCTTTCTGAAGAACCTGCTTTGGGGCTCTACAGATCAGAAGCGGGCTGTACAATCCCCAGGAGAGCAAGGGACAGAGAGACGAAAAGCCAAAATGAAAACCGTGAGTTACTAGCCCCCGCGGCTGAGAACAGCACCCATCCCCCACCCTCAAGGTGAACAACCTGGATAAAACCCATGGCTCACTGCAGCCAACTGAGACGGGAACAGACGTCTTCCTCTCTACGAGGAAGGGTGCAGCGGAGGGTGAGGAGTGGTTTCTCTTCAGTGAATTTGGCCAGCACAGCCCACTTTGAATCTCAGCTCTGGCCAGACCAGAATCATCCACAAGTGGAGGCTGAAAGAGTCAACTCAGTGGAAAGATTCGCTGATGAACACCATCTGCTGGCTGGTTGGAAAACTGCAAGGAGAACAACACTGAGGTGTCTCTGGTCCCCTTGATCTGGTCTGCATGCCATTAGTGAAGCCCTGGCCCTATTTTTGATAACTTAAGCTGGGCAATGTTAAAGACTTAGAATAAGTTGAAACAAAACTCAAAGGAAGGCCATGAAACAAAACCTCTAGGCAAGAGAGAGAAACTGATCGTCGCAATAAATTCACCAATATATTCAGATGCCTAGACATCAGCAAAAAATTACAAGTCATACTAAGAAACAGGAAGAAATAGCCCCAGCCAAAGGAACAAACCCAAAATCCTGATGAAACACAGAATTTAAGACAACTAATCAATGTAATCACACAAATCTCCTAAATAAATTCAAGGATTTGAAGGAAGTATGACTAAAGAGATAAAGGATGTAAGAAGACATTGTGTGAGCATAAAGAACAATTTGAAAGCCTGCAAAAGAAAAGTAACAGCTTATGGGAATGAAAGACACAAAGGATGATATCAAAAATACATTAGATGCATAGAACAGCAGATTTGAATTGATGGAGGACAGAATTGATGAAACTGAGGACAGAACATCTGAACTTGAAAAGACAGGGTCTCAGGGAAATTAATTACAATGCAAAATGCACAAACATATGCATTATCAGTGTCCCAGAAGGGGAAGAGAATGGAAAAGGGGCAGAAAGAATATGTGAGGAAATTATTACTGAAAAATTCCCAACCCTTATGAAAGACATACATATCTATATCCAAGAAGGATGCTGTACCCCAAATAGAATAAATCCGAATA